>JASTWF010001747.1:0-61811 GCA_030390025.1 Squalus acanthias
ACTAACCGGATAGGGAACTGACCAGATAGGAACTGTCCAGAAAGGGAACTGTCCAGAAAAGGAACTGTCCAGATAGGGAACTGTCCAGATAGGGAACTGACCAGATAGGGAACTGACCAGATAGGAACTGTCCAGAAAGGGAACTGTCCAGATAGGGAACTGTCCAGATAGGGAACTGTCCAGAAAGGGAACTGTCCAGTTAGGGAACTGACCAGATAGGGAACTGTCCAGATCTGGAAATGTCCAGATAGGGAAATGTCCAGATAGGGAACTGTCCAGATCGGGAAATGTCCAGATCGGGAAATATCCAGATAGGAAACTGTCCAGAAAGGGAAATGTGCAGATAGGGAAATGTCCAGATAGGGAAATGTCCAGATAGGGAACTGTCCAGATGGGGAAATGTCCAGATAGGGAAATGTCCAGATAGCGAAATGTTCAGATACGGAAATGTCCAGATTGGGAAATTCCAGATAGGGAAATGTCCAGATAGGGAACTGTCCAGAAAGAGAAATGTCCAGATTGGGAAATGTCCAGATAGGGAACTATCCAGATAGGGAAATGTCCAGGTAGGGAAATGTCCACATTGGGAAATGTCCAGATAGGGAACTGTCCAGATAGGGAAATGTCCAGATAGGGAAATGTCCAGATAGGAACGTCCAGAAAGGGAAATGTGCAGATAGGGAAATGTCCAGATAGGGAAATGTCCAGATAGGGAACTGTCCAGATAGGGAAATGTCCAGATACGGAAATGTCCAGATTGGGAAATGTCCAGATAGGGAAATGTCCAGATAGGGAAATGTCCAGATAGGGAAATGTCCAGATAGGGAAATGTCCAGATAGGGAACTGTCCAGATAGGGAACTGTCCAGATAGTGAAATGTCCAGATAGGGAAATGTCCAGATTGGGAAATGTCCAGATAGGGAAATGTCCAGATAGGGAATTGTCCAGATAGGGAAATGTCCAGATAGGGAAATGTCCAGATTGTGAAATGTCCAGATAGGGAAATGTCCAGATAGGGAAATGTCAGAAAGGGAAATGTGCAGATAGGGTAATGTCCAGATTGGGAAATGTCCAGATAGGGAACTGTCCAGATAGGGAAATGTCCAGATAGGGAAATGTCCAGATAGGGAAATGTCCAGATACGGAAATATCCAGATAGGGAACAGTCCAGATAGGGAAATGTCCAGATAGGGAACTGTCCAGGTAGGGAAATATCCAGATAGGGAACATGTCCAGATAGGGAAATGTCCAGATAGGGAAATATCCCAATAGGGCAATGTCCAGATAGGGAACTGTCCAGATAGGGAACTGTCCAGATACGGAAATGTCCAGATACGGAAATGTCCAGATTTGGAAATGTCCAGATAGGGAAATGTCCAGATAGGGAAATGTCCAGATAGGGAAATATCCAGATAGGGAACTGACCAGATAGGGAACTGTCCAGATAGGGAACTGTCCAGATAGGGAACTGTCCAGAAAGGGAACTGTCCAGATAGGGAACTGACCAGATATGGAACTGTCCAGATAGGGAACTGACCAGATAGGTAACTGTCCAGAAATAGAACTGTCCAGAAAGGGAACTGTCCAGAAAAGGAACTGTCCAGATAGGGAAATGTCCAGATAGGGAACTGTACAGAAAGGGAACTGTCCAGATAGGGAAAAGTCCAGACATGGAAATGTCCAGATAGAGAAATGTCCAGATTGGGAAATGTCCAGATAGGGAAATGACCAGAGAGGGAAATGCCCAGATAGGGAACTGTCCAGATAGGGAAATGTCCAGATATGGAAATGTCCAGATAGGGAACTGTCCAGATAGGGAAATGTCCAGATAGGGAAATGTCCAGATAGGGAAATGTCCAGATAGGGAACTGTCCAGATAGTGAAATGTCCAGATTGGGAAATGTCCAGATAGGGAAATGCCCAGGTAGGGAAATGTCCAGATAGGGAACTGTCCAGATAGGGAAATGTCCAGATATGGAAATGTCCAGATAGGGAACTGTCCAGATAGGGAAATGTCCAGATAGGGAAATGTCCAGATAGGGAAATGTCCAGATAGGGAACTGTCCAGATAGTGAAATGTCCAGATTGGGAAATGTCCAGATAGGGAAATGCCCAGGTAGGGAAATGTCCAGATAGGGAAATGTCCAGGTAGGGAACTGTCCAGATAGGGAACTGTCCAGATAGTGAAATGTCCAGATTGGGAAATGTCCAGATAGGGAAATGTCCAGATAGGGAAATGTCCAGATAGGGAAATGTCCAGATTGGGAAATGTCCAGATAGGGAAATGTCCAGATCCGGAAATGTCCAGATCGGGAAATATGCAGATTGGAACTGTCCAGAAAGGGAAATGTGCAGATAGGGTAATATCCAGATAGGGAAATTTCCAGATACGGAACTGTCCAGATATGGAAATGTCCAGATAGGGAAATGTCCAGATATGGAAATGTCCAGATTGGGAAATGTCCAGATAGGGAAATGTCCAGATAAGGAACTGTCCAGATAGGGAAATATCCAGATAGGGAACTGTCCAGATAAGGATCTGTCCAGATAGGGAACTGTCCAGGTAGGGAAATATCCAGATAGGGAACATGTCCAGATAGGGATATTGTCCAGATAGGGAAATGTCCCAATAGGGAAATGTCCAAATAGGGAACTGTCCAGATAGGGAACTGACCAGATACGGAAATGTCCACATACAGAAATGTCCAGATTGGGAAATGTCCAGATAGGGAAATGTCCAGATAGGGAACTGTCCAGATCGGGAAATATCCAGATAGGGAACTGTCCAGATAGGGAACTGTCCAGATAGGGAAATGTCCAGATAGGGAATTGTCCAGATAGGGAAATGTCCAGATTGTGAAATGTCCAGATAGGGAAATTTCCAGATAGGGAAATGTCCAGATCGGGAAATATGCAGAAAGGAATTGTCCAGAAAGGGAAATGTGCAGATAGGGTAATGTCCAGATTGGGAAATGTCCAGATAGGGAACTGTCCAGATAGGGAAATGACCAGATAGGGAAATGTCCAGATACGGAAATATCCAGATAGGGAACAGTCCAGATAGGGAAATGTCCAGATAGGGAACTGTCCAGATAGGGAAATGTCCAGATAGGGAAATGTCCAGATAGGGAAATGTCCAGATAGGGAAATGTCCAGATAGGGAAATGTCCAGATAGGGAACTGTCCAGATAGGGAAATGTCCAGATAGGGAACTGTCCAGATAGGAACTGTCCAGATAGGGAACTGTCCAGATAGGGAACTGTCCAGATAGGGAAATGACCAGATAGGGAACTGTCCAGATAGGGAATGTCCAATAGGGAAATGTCCAGAAAGGGAACTGTCCAGATAGGGAACTGTCCAGATAGGGAAATGTCCAGATAGGGAAATGTCCAGATAGGAAATGTCCAGATAGGGAAATGTCCAGATAGGGAAATGTCCAGATAGGGAAATGTCCAGATAGGGAAATGACCAGATAGGGAACTGTCCAGATAGGAAATGTCCAGATAGGGAAATGTCCAGATAGGGAAATGTCCAGATAGGGAAATGTCCAGATAGGGAAATGTCCAGATAGGGAACTGTCCAGATCGGGAAATGTCCAGATCGGGAAATATGCAGATAGGAACTGTCCAGAAAGGGAAATGTGCAGATAGGGTAATGTCCAGATAGGGAAATGTCCAGATAGGGAACTGTCCAGATATGGAAATGTCCAGATAGTGAAATGTCCAGATAAGGAACTGTCCAGATAGGGAAATATCCAGATAGGGAACTGTCCAGATAGGGATCTGTCCAGATAGGGAACTGTCCAGGTAGGGAAATATCCAGATAGGGAACATGTCCAGATAGGGATATTGTCCAGATAGTGAAATGTCCCAATAGGGAAATGTCCAAATAGGGAACTATCCAGATAGGGAACTGTCCAGATATGGAAATGTCCACATACAGAAATGTCCAGATTGGGAAATGTCCAGATAGGGAAATGTCCAGATAGGGAACTGTCCAGATCGGGAAATATCCAGATAGGGAACTGTCCAGATAGGGAAATGTCCAGATAGGGAACTGTCCAGATAGGGAACTGTCCAGGTAGGGAAATATCCAGATAGGGAAATGTCCAGATAGGGAAATGTCCGGATAGGGAACTGTCCAGATAGGGAAATGTCCAGATAGGGAAATGTCCAGATAAGGAACTGTCCAGATAGGGAAATATCCAGATAGGGAACTGTCCAGATAGGGATCTGTCCAGATAGGGAACTGTCCAGATAGGGAACATGTCCAGATAGGGATATTGTCCAGATAATGAAATGTCCCAATAGGGAAATGTCCAAATAGGGAACTATCCAGATAGGGAACTGTCCAGATATGGAAATGTCCACATACAGAAATGTCCAGATTGGGAAATGTCCAGATAGGGAAATGTCCAGATAGGGAACTGTCCAGATCGGGAAATATCCAGATAGGGAACTGTCCAGATAGGGAAATGTCCAGATAGGGAACTGTCCAGATAGGGAACTGTCCAGGTAGGGAAATATCCAGATAGGGAAATGTCCAGATAGGGAAATGTCCGGATAGGGAACTGTCCAGATAGGGAAATGTCCAGATCAGGAAATTTCCAGATCGGGAACTGTCCAGATAGGGAAATATCCAATAAGGAAATGTCCAGATAGGGAAATGTCAAGATCGGGAACTGTCCATATAGGGAAACGTGCAGATAGGGAAATGCCCAGATAGGGAAATGTCCAGATAGGGAAATATCCAGATAGGGAACTGTCCAGATAGGGAAATGTCCAGATCAGGAAATTTCCAGATCGGGAACTGTCCAGATAGGGAAATATCCAATAAGGAAATGTCCAGATAGGGAAATGTCAAGATCGGGAACTGTCCATATAGGGAAATGTGCAGATAGGGAAATGTCCAGATAGGGAAATGTCCAGATAGGGAAATATCCAGATAGGGAACTGTCCAGATAGGGAACTGTCCAGATAGGGAACTGTCCAGAAAGGGAACTGTCCAGATAGGGAACTAACCGGATAGGGAACTGACCAGATAGGAACTGTCCAGAAAGGGAACTGTCCAGAAAAGGAACTGTCCAGATAGGGAACTGTCCAGATAGGGAACTGACCAGATAGGGAACTGACCAGATAGGAACTGTCCAGAAAGGGAACTGTCCAGATAGGGAACTGTCCAGATAGGGAACTGTCCAGAAAGGGAACTGTCCAGTTAGGGAACTGACCAGATAGGGAACTGTCCAGATCTGGAAATGTCCAGATAGGGAAATGTCCAGATAGGGAACTGTCCAGATCGGGAAATGTCCAGATCGGGAAATATCCAGATAGGAAACTGTCCAGAAAGGGAAATGTGCAGATAGGGAAATGTCCAGATAGGGAAATGTCCAGATAGGGAACTGTCCAGATGGGGAAATGTCCAGATAGGGAAATGTCCAGATAGCGAAATGTTCAGATACGGAAATGTCCAGATTGGGAAATTCCAGATAGGGAAATGTCCAGATAGGGAACTGTCCAGAAAGAGAAATGTCCAGATTGGGAAATGTCCAGATAGGGAACTATCCAGATAGGGAAATGTCCAGGTAGGGAAATGTCCACATTGGGAAATGTCCAGATAGGGAAATGTCCAGATAGGGAAATGTCCAGATCGGGAAATATGCAGATAGGAACCGTCCAGAAAGGGAAATGTGCAGATAGGGAAATGTCCAGATAGGGAAATGTCCAGATAGGGAACTGTCCAGATAGGGAAATGTCCAGATACGGAAATGTCCAGATTGGGAAATGTCCAGATAGGGAAATGTCCAGATAGGGAAATGCCCAGATAGGGAAATGTCCAGATAGGGAAATGTCCAGGTAGGGAACTGTCCAGATAGGGAACTGTCCAGATAGTGAAATGTCCAGAAAGGGAAATGTCCAGATTGGGAAATGTCCAGATAGGGAAATGTCCAGATAGGGAATTGTCCAGATAGGGAAATGTCCAGATAGGGAAATGTCCAGATTGTGAAAAGTCCAGATAGGGAAATGTCCAGATAGGGAAATGTTCAGATCGGGAAATGTGCAGATAGGGTAATGTCCAGATTGGGAAATGTCCAGATAGGGAACTGTCCAGATAGGGAAATGTCCAGATAGGGAAATGTCCAGATAGGGAACTGTGCAGATAGGGAAATATCCAGATAGGGAACAGTCCAGATAGGGAGCTGTCCAGATAGGGAACTGTCCAGGTAGGGAAATATCCAGATAGGGAACATGTCCAGATAGGGAAATGTCCAGATAGGGAAATATCCCAATAGGGCAATGTCCAGATAGGGAACTGTCCAGATAGGGAACAGTCCAGATACGGAAATGTCCAGATACGGAAATGTCCAGATTTGGAAATGTCCAGATAGGGAAATGTCCAGATAGGGAAATGTCCAGATAGGGAAATATCCAGATAGGGAACTGACCAGATAGGGAACTGTCCAGATTGGGAACTGTCCAGATAGGGAACTGTCCAGAAAGGGAACTGTCCAGATAGGGAACTGACCAGATATGGAACTGTCCAGATAGGGAACTGACCAGATAGGTAACTGTCCAGAAATAGAACTGTCCAGAAAGGGAACTGTCCAGAAAAGGAACTGTCCAGATAGGGAAATGTCCAGATAGGGAACTGTACAGAAAGGGAACTGTCCAGATAGGGAAAAGTCCAGACATGGAAATGTCCAGATAGAGAAATGTCCAGATTGGGAAATGTCCAGATAGGGAAATGACCAGAGAGGGAAATGCCCAGATAGGGAACTGTCCAGATAGGGAAATGTCCAGATATGGAAATGTCCAGATAGGGAACTGTCCAGATAGGGAAATGTCCAGAAAGGAAAATGTCCAGATAGGGAAATGTCCAGATAGGGAACTGTCCAGATAGTGAAATGTCCAGATTGGGAAGTGTCCAGATAGGGAAATGCCCAGGTAGGGAAATGTCCAGATAGGGAACTGTGCAGATAGGGAAATGTCCAGATATGGAAATGTCCAGATAGGGAACTGTCCAGATAGGGAAATGTCCAGATAGGGAAATGTCCAGATAGGGAAATGTCCAGATAGGGAACTGTCCAGATAGTGAAATGTCCAGATTGGGAAATGTCCAGATAGGGAAATGTCCAGGTAGGGAAATGTCCAGATAGGGAAATGTCCAGGTAGGGAACTGTCCAGATAGGGAACTGTCCAGATAGTGAAATGTCCAGATTGGGAAATGTCCAGATAGGGAAATGTCCAGATAGGGAAATGTCCAGACAGGGAAATGTCCAGATTGGGAAATGTCCAGATAGGGAAATGTCCAGATCCGGAAATGTCCAGATCGGGAAATATGCAGATTGGAACTGTCCAGAAAGGGAAATGTGCAGATAGGGTAATATCCAGATAGGGAAATTTCCAGATACGGAACTGTCCAGATATGGAAATGTCCAGATAGGGAAATGTCCAGATATGGAAATGTCCAGATTGGGAAATGTCCAGATCGGGAAATGTCCAGATAAGGAACTGTCCAGATAGGGAAATATCCAGATAGGGAACTGTCCAGATAAGGATCTGTCCAGATAGGGAACTGTCCAGGTAGGGAAATATCCAGATAGGGAACATGTCCAGATAGGGATATTGTCCAGATAGGGAAATGTCCCAATAGGGAAATGTCCAAATAGGGAACTGTCCAGATAGGGAACTGTCCAGATACGGAAATGTCCACATACAGAAATGTCCAGATTGGGAAATGTCCAGATAGGGAAATGTCCAGATAGGGAACTGTCCAGATCGGGAAATATCCAGATAGGGAACTGTCCAGATAGGGAACTGTCCAGATAGGGAAATGTCCAGATAGGGAATTGTCCAGATAGGGAAATGTCCAGATTGTGAAATGTCCAGATAGGGAAATTTCCAGATAGGGAAATGTCCAGATAGGGAACTGTGCAGAAAGGAATTGTCCAGAAAGGGAAATGTGCAGATAGGGTAATGTCCAGATTGGGAAATGTCCAGATAGGGAACTGTCCAGATAGGGAAATGACCAGATAGGGAAATGTCCAGATACGGAAATGTCCAGATTGGGAAATGTCCAGATAGGGAAATGTCCAGATAGGAAACTGTCCAGATAGGGAAATATCCAGATAGGGAACTGTCCAGATAGGGAAATGTCCAGATAGTGAATGTCCCAATAGGGCAATGTCCAGATAGGGAACTGTCCAGATAGGGAACTGTCCAGAAAGGGAACTGTCCAGATAGGGAACTGACCAGATATGGAACTGTCCAGATAGGGAACTGACCAGATAGGGAACTGTCCAGATAGGAACTGTCCAGAAAGGGAACTGTCCAGAAAAGGAACTGTCCAGATAGGGAAATGTCCAGACAGGGAAAAGTCCAGACATGGAAATGTCCACATAGAGAAATGTCCAGATTGGGAAATGTCCAGATAGGGAAATGACCAGAGAGGGAAATGCCCAGATAGGGAACTGTCCAGATAGGGAAATGTCCAGATATGGAAATGTCCAGATAGGGAACTGTCCAGATAGGGAAATGTCCAGATTGGGAAATGTCCAGATAGGGAACTGTCCAGATCGGGAAATGTCCAGATCGGGAAATATGCAGATAGGAACTGTCCAGAAAGGGAAATGTGCAGATAGGGTAATGTCCAGATAGGGAAATGTCCAGATAGGGAACTGTCCAGATATGGAAATGTCCAGATAGTGAAATGTCCAGATAAGGAACTGTCCAGATAGGGAAATATCCAGATAGGGAACTGTCCAGATAGGGAAATATCCAGATAGGGAAATGTCCAGATAGGGAAATGTCCGGATAGGGAACTGTCCAGATAGGGAAATGTCCAGATAGTGAAATGTCCCAATAGGGAAATGTCCAAATAGGGAACTATCCAGATAGGGAACTGTCCAGATATGGAAATGTCCACATACAGAAATGTCCAGATTGGGAAATGTCCAGATAGGGAAATGTCCAGATAGGGAACTGTCCAGATCGGGAAATATCCAGATAGGGAACTGTCCAGATAGGGAAATGTCCAGATAGGGAACTGTCCAGATAGGGAACTGTCCAGGTAGGGAAATATCCAGATAGGGAAATGTCCAGATAGGGAAATGTCCGGATAGGGAACTGTCCAGACAGGGAAATGTCCAGATAGGGAAATGTCCAGATAAGGAACTGTCCAGATAGGGAAATATCCAGATAGGGAACTGTCCAGATAGGGATCTGTCCAGATAGGGAACTGTCCAGATAGGGAACATGTCCAGATAGGGATATTGTCCAGATAGTGAAATGTCCCAATAGGGAAATGTCCAAATAGGGAACTATCCAGATAGGGAACTGTCCAGATATGGAAATGTCCACATACAGAAATGTCCAGATTGGGAAATGTCCAGATAGGGAAATGTCCAGATAGGGAACTGTCCAGATCGGGAAATATCCAGATAGGGAACTGTCCAGATAGGGAAATGTCCAGATAGGGAACTGTCCAGATAGGGAACTGTCCAGGTAGGGAAATATCCAGATAGGGAAATGTCCAGATAGGGAAATGTCCGGATAGGGAACTGTCCAGATAGGGAAATGTCCAGATCAGGAAATTTCCAGATCGGGAACTGTCCAGATAGGGAAATATCCAATAAGGAAATGTCCAGATAGGGAAATGTCAAGATCGGGAACTGTCCATATAGGGAAACGTGCAGATAGGGAAATGCCCAGATAGGGAAATGTCCAGATAGGGAAATATCCAGATAGGGAACTGTCCAGATAGGGAAATGTCCAGATCAGGAAATTTCCAGATCGGGAACTGTCCAGATAGGGAAATATCCAATAAGGAAATGTCCAGATAGGGAAATGTCAAGATCGGGAACTGTCCATATAGGGAAATGTGCAGATAGGGAAATGTCCAGATAGGGAAATGTCCAGATAGGGAAATATCCAGATAGGGAACTGTCCAGATAGGGAACTGTCCAGATAGGGAACTGTCCAGAAAGGGAACTGTCCAGATAGGGAACTAACCGGATAGGGAACTGACCAGATAGGAACTGTCCAGAAAGGGAACTGTCCAGAAAAGGAACTGTCCAGATAGGGAACTGTCCAGATAGGGAACTGACCAGATAGGGAACTGACCAGATAGGAACTGTCCAGAAAGGGAACTGTCCAGATAGGGAACTGTCCAGACAGGGAACTGTCCAGAAAGGGAACTGTCCAGTTAGGGAACTGACCAGATAGGGAACTGTCCAGATCTGGAAATGTCCAGATAGGGAAATGTCCAGATAGGGAACTGTCCAGATCGGGAAATGTCCAGATCGGGAAATATCCAGATAGGAAACTGTCCAGAAAGGGAAATGTGCAGATAGGGAAATGTCCAGATAGGGAAATGTCCAGATAGGGAACTGTCCAGATAGGGAAATGTCCAGATAGGGAAATGTCCAGATAGCGAAATGTTCAGATACGGAAATGTCCAGATTGGGAAATTCCAGATAGGGAAATGTCCAGATAGGGAACTGTCCAGAAAGAGAAATGTCCAGATTGGGAAATGTCCAGATAGGGAAATGTCCAGATAGGGAAATGTCCAGCTAGGGAACTATCCAGATAGGGAAATGTCCAGGTAGGGAAATGTCCACATTGGGAAATGTCCAGATAGGGAAATGTCCAGATAGGGAAATGTCCAGATCGGGAAATATGCAGATAGGAACCGTCCAGAAAGGGAAATGTGCAGATAGGGAAATGTCCAGATAGGGAAATGTCCAGATAGGGAACTGTCCAGATAGGGAAATGTCCAGATACGGAAATGTCCAGATTGGGAAATGTCCAGATAGGGAAATGTCCAGATAGGGAAATGCCCAGATAGGGAAATGTCCAGATAGGGAAATGTCCAGGTAGGGAACTGTCCAGATAGGGAACTGTCCAGATAGTGAAATGTCCAGAAAGGGAAATGTCCAGATTGGGAAATGTCCAGATAGGGAAATGTCCAGATAGGGAATTGTCCAGATAGGGAAATGTCCAGATAGGGAAATGTCCAGATTGTGAAAAGTCCAGATAGGGAAATGTCCAGATAGGGAAATGTTCAGATCGGGAAATGTGCAGATAGGGTAATGTCCAGATTGGGAAATGTCCAGATAGGGAACTGTCCAGATAGGGAAATGTCCAGATAGGGAAATGTCCAGATAGGGAACTGTGCAGATAGGGAAATATCCAGATAGGGAACAGTCCAGATAGGGAGCTGTCCAGATAGGGAACTGTCCAGGTAGGGAAATATCCAGATAGGGAACATGTCCAGATAGGGAAATGTCCAGATAGGGAAATATCCCAATAGGGCAATGTCCAGATAGGGAACTGTCCAGATAGGGAACAGTCCAGATACGGAAATGTCCAGATACGGAAATGTCCAGATTTGGAAATGTCCAGATAGGGAAATGTCCAGATAGGGAAATGTCCAGATAGGGAAATATCCAGATAGGGAACTGACCAGATAGGGAACTGTCCAGATTGGGAACTGTCCAGATAGGGAACTGTCCAGAAAGGGAACTGTCCAGATAGGGAACTGACCAGATATGGAACTGTCCAGATAGGGAACTGACCAGATAGGTAACTGTCCAGAAATAGAACTGTCCAGAAAGGGAACTGTCCAGAAAAGGAACTGTCCAGATAGGGAAATGTCCAGATAGGGAACTGTACAGAAAGGGAACTGTCCAGATAGGGAAAAGTCCAGACATGGAAATGTCCAGATAGAGAAATGTCCAGATTGGGAAATGTCCAGATAGGGAAATGACCAGAGAGGGAAATGCCCAGATAGGGAACTGTCCAGATAGGGAAATGTCCAGATATGGAAATGTCCAGACAGGGAACTGTCCAGATAGGGAAATGTCCAGAAAGGAAAATGTCCAGATAGGGAAATGTCCAGATAGGGAACTGTCCAGATAGTGAAATGTCCAGATTGGGAAGTGTCCAGATAGGGAAATGCCCAGGTAGGGAAATGTCCAGATAGGGAACTGTGCAGATAGGGAAATGTCCAGATATGGAAATGTCCAGATAGGGAACTGTCCAGATAGGGAAATGTCCAGATAGGGAAATGTCCAGATAGGGAAATGTCCAGATAGGGAACTGTCCAGATAGTGAAATGTCCAGATTGGGAAATGTCCAGATAGGGAAATGTCCAGGTAGGGAAATGTCCAGATAGGGAAATGTCCAGGTAGGGAACTGTCCAGATAGGGAACTGTCCAGATAGTGAAATGTCCAGATTGGGAAATGTCCACATTGGGAAATGTCCAGATAGGGAAATGTCCAGACAGGGAAATGTCCAGATTGGGAAATGTCCAGATAGGGAAATGTCCAGATCCGGAAATGTCCAGATCGGGAAATATGCAGATTGGAACTGTCCAGAAAGGGAAATGTGCAGATAGGGTAATATCCAGATAGGGAAATTTCCAGATACGGAACTGTCCAGATATGGAAATGTCCAGATAGGGAAATGTCCAGATATGGAAATGTCCAGATTGGGAAATGTCCAGATCGGGAAATGTCCAGATAAGGAACTGTCCAGATAGGGAAATATCCAGATAGGGAACTGTCCAGATAAGGATCTGTCCAGATAGGGAACTGTCCAGGTAGGGAAATATCCAGATAGGGAACATGTCCAGATAGGGATATTGTCCAGATAGGGAAATGTCCCAATAGGGAAATGTCCAAATAGGGAACTGTCCAGATAGGGAACTGTCCAGATACGGAAATGTCCACATACAGAAATGTCCAGATTGGGAAATGTCCAGATAGGGAAATGTCCAGATAGGGAACTGTCCAGATCGGGAAATATCCAGATAGGGAACTGTCCAGATAGGGAACTGTCCAGATAGGGAAATGTCCAGATAGGGAATTGTCCAGATAGGGAAATGTCCAGATTGTGAAATGTCCAGATAGGGAAATTTCCAGATAGGGAAATGTCCAGATAGGGAACTGTGCAGAAAGCAATTGTCCAGAAAGGGAAATGTGCAGATAGGGTAATGTCCAGATTGGGAATTGTCCAGATAGGGAACTGTCCAGATAGGGAAATGACCAGGTAGGGAAATGTCCAGATACGGAAATGTCCAGATTGGGAAATGTCCAGATTGGGAAATGTCCAGATAGGAAACTGTCCAGATAGCGAAATATCCAGATAGGGAACTGTCCAGATAGGGAAATGTCCAGATAGTGAATGTCCCAATAGGGCAATGTCCAGATAGGGAACTGTCCAGATAGGGAACTGTGCAGATAGGGAAATATCCAGATAGGGAACTGTCCAGATAGGAATCTGTCCAGATAGGGAACTGTCCAGGTAGGGAAATATCCAGATAGGCAAAATGTCCAGATAGGGAAATGTCCAGATAGGGAAATGTCCCAATAGGGCAATGTCCAAATAGGGAACTGTACAGATAGGGAACTGTCCAGATACGGAAATGTCCAGATACGGAAATGTCCAGATTTGGAAATGTCCAGATAGGGAAATGTCCAGATAGGGAAATGTCCAGATAGGGAAATATCCAGATAGGGAACTGACCAGATAGGGAACTGACCAGATATGGAACTGTCCAGATAGGGAACTGACCAGATAGGGAACTGTCCAGATAGGAACTGTCCAGATAGGGAACTGTCCAGATAGGGAACTGACCAGATAGGGAACTGACCAGATAGGAACTGTCCAGAAAGGGAACTGTCCAGATAGGGAACTGTCCAGATAGGGAACTGACCAGAAAGGGAACTGTCCAGTTAGGGAACTGACCAGATAGGGAACTGTCCAGATCTGGAAATGTCCAGATAGGGAAATGTCCAGATAGGGAACTGTCCAGATCGGGAAATGTCCAGATAGGGAAATGTCCAGATAGGGAAATGCCCAGATAGGGAAATGTCCAGATAGGGAAATGTCCAGGTAGGGAACTGTCCAGATAGGGAACTGTCCAGATAGTGAAATGTCCAGAAAGGGAAATGTCCAGATTGGGAAATGTCCAGATAGGGAAATGTCCAGATAGGGAATTGTCCAGATAGGGAAATGTCCAGATAGGGAAATGTCCAGATTGTGAAAAGTCCAGATAGGGAAATGTCCAGATAGGGAAATGTTCAGATCGGGAAATGTGCAGATAGGGTAATGTCCAGATTGGGAAATGTCCAGATAGGGAACTGTCCAGATAGGGAAATGTCCAGATAGGGAAATGTCCAGATAGGGAACTGTGCAGATAGGGAAATATCCAGATAGGGAACAGTCCAGATAGGGAGCTGTCCAGATAGGGAACTGTCCATGTAGGGTATTATCCAGATAGGGAACATGTCCAGATAGGGAAATGTCCAGATAGGGAAATATCCCAATAGGGCAATGTCCAGATAGGGAACTGTCCAGATAGGGAACAGTCCAGATACGGAAATGTCCAGATACGGAAATGTCCAGATTTGGAAATGTCCAGATAGGGAAATGTCCAGATAGGGAAATGTCCAGATAGGGAACTGACCAGATAGGGAACTGTCCAGATTGGGAACTGTCCAGATAGGGAACTGTCCAGAAAGGGAACTGTCCAGATAGGGAACTGACCAGATATGGAACTGTCCAGATAGGGAACTGACCAGATAGGTAACTGTCCAGAAATAGAACTGTCCAGAAAGGGAACTGTCCAGAAAAGGAACTGTCCAGATAGGGAAATGTCCAGATAGGGAACTGTACAGAAAGGGAACTGTCCAGATAGGGAAAAGTCCAGACATGGAAATGTCCAGATAGAGAAATGTCCAGATTGGGAAATGTCCAGATAGGGAAATGACCAGAGAGGGAAATGCCCAGATAGGGAACTGTCCAGATAGGGAAATGTCCAGATATGGAAATGTCCAGATAGGGAACTGTCCAGATAGGGAAATGTCCAGAAAGGAAAATGTCCAGATAGGGAAATGTCCAGATAGGGAACTGTCCAGATAGTGAAATGTCCAGATTGGGAAGTGTCCAGATAGGGAAATGCCCAGGTAGGGAAATGTCCAGATAGGGAACTGTGCAGATAGGGAAATGTCCAGATATGGAAATGTCCAGATAGGGAACTGTCCAGATAGGGAAATGTCCAGATAGGGAAATGTCCAGGTAGGGAACTGTCCAGATAGGGAACTGTCCAGATAGTGAAATGTCCAGATTGGGAAATGTCCAGATAGGGAAATGTCCAGATAGGGAAATGTCCAGACAGGGAAATGTCCAGATTGGGAAATGTCCAGATAGGGAAATGTCCAGATCCGGAAATGTCCAGATCGGGAAATATGCAGATTGGAACTGTCCAGAAAGGGAAATGTGCAGATAGGGTAATATCCAGATAGGGAAATTTCCAGATACGGAACTGTCCAGATATGGAAATGTCCAGATAGGGAAATGTCCAGATATGGAAATGTCCAGATTGGGAAATGTCCAGATCGGGAAATGTCCAGATAAGGAACTGTCCAGATAGGGAAATATCCAGATAGGGAACTGTCCAGATAAGGATCTGTCCAGATAGGGAACTGTCCAGGTAGGGAAATATCCAGATAGGGAACATGTCCAGATAGGGATATTGTCCAGATAGGGAAATGTCCCAATAGGGAAATGTCCAAATAGGGAACTGTCCAGATAGGGAACTGTCCAGATACGGAAATGTCCACATACAGAAATGTCCAGATTGGGAAATGTCCAGATAGGGAAATGTCCAGATAGGGAACTGTCCAGATCGGGAAATATCCAGATAGGGAACTGTCCAGATAGGGAACTGTCCAGATAGGGAAATGTCCAGATAGGGAATTGTCCAGATAGGGAAATGTCCAGATTGTGAAATGTCCAGATAGGGAAATTTCCAGATAGGGAAATGTCCAGATAGGGAACTGTGCAGAAAGGAATTGTCCAGAAAGGGAAATGTGCAGATAGGGTAATGTCCAGATTGGGAAATGTCCAGATAGGGAACTGTCCAGATAGGGAAATGACCAGATAGGGAAATGTCCAGATACGGAAATGTCCAGATTGGGAAATGTCCAGATAGGGAAATGTCCAGATAGGAAACTGTCCAGATAGGGAAATATCCAGATAGGGAACTGTCCAGATAGGGAAATGTCCAGATAGTGAATGTCCCAATAGGGCAATGTCCAGATAGGGAACTGTCCAGATAGGGAACTGTCCAGAAACGGAAATGTCCAGATACGGAAATGTCCAGATTGGGAAATGTCCAGATAGGGAAATGTCCAGATAGGGAACTGTGCAGATAGGGAAATATCCAGATAGGGAACTGTCCAGATAGGGATCTGTCCAGATAGGGAACTGTCCAGGTAGGGAAATATCCAGATAGGGAACATGTCCAGATAGGGAAATGTCCAGATAGGGAAATGTCCCAATAGGGCAATGTCCAAATAGGGAACTGTACAGATAGGGAACTGTCCAGATACGGAAATGTCCAGATACGGAAATGTCCAGATTTGGAAATGTCCAGATAGGGAAATGTCCAGATAGGGAAATGTCCAGATAGGGAAATATCCAGATAGGGAACTGACCAGATAGGGAACTGACCAGATATGGAACTGTCCAGATAGGGAACTGACCAGATAGGGAACTGTCCAGATAGGAACTGTCCAGATAGGGAACTGTCCAGATAGGGAACTGACCAGATAGGGAACTGACCAGATAGGAACTGTCCAGAAAGGGAACTGTCCAGATAGGGAACTGTCCAGATAGGGACTGTCCAGAAAGGGAACTGTCCAGTTAGGGAACTGACCAGATAGGGAACTGTCCAGATCTGGAAATGTCCAGATAGGGAAATGTCCAGATAGGGAACTGTCCAGATCGGGAAATGTCCAGATCGGGAAATATCCAGATAGGAAACTGTCCAGAAAGGGAAATGTGCAGATAGGGAAATGTCCAGATAGGGAAATGTCCAGATAGGGAACTGTCCAGATAGGGAAATGTCCAGATAGGGAAATGTCCAGATAGCGAAATGTTCAGATACGGAAATGTCCAGATTGGGAAATTCCAGATAGGGAAATGTCCAGATAGGGAACTGTCCAGAAAGAGAAATGTCCAGATTGGGAAATGTCCAGATAGGGAAATGTCCAGATAGGGAAATGTCCAGCTAGGGAACTATCCAGATAGGGAAATGTCCAGGCAGGGAAATGTCCACATTGGGAAATGTCCAGATAGGGAAATGTCCAGATAGGGAAATCTCCAGATCGGGAAATATGCAGATAGGAACTGTCCAGAAAGGGAAATGCCCAGGTAGGGAAATGTCCAGATAGGGAAATGTCCAGATAGGGAACTGTCCAGATAGGGAAATGTCCAGATAGGGAAATGTGCAGATAGGGAAATGTCCAGATAGGGAACTGACCAGATAGGGAAATGTCCAGATTGGGAAATGTCCAGATAGGGAAATGCCCAGATAGGGAAATGTCCAGATAGGGAAATGTCCAGGTAGGGAACTGTCCAGATAGGGAACTGTCCAGATAGTGAAATGTCCAGAAAGGGAAATGTCCAGATTGGGAAATGTCCAGATAGGGAAATGTCCAGATAGGGAATTGTCCAGATAGGGAAATGTCCAGATAGGGAAATGTCCAGATTGTGAAAAGTCCAGATAGGGAAATGTCCTGATAGGGAAATGTTCAGATCGGGAAATGTGCAGATAGGGTAATGTCCAGATTGGGAAATGTCCAGATAGGGAACTGTCCAGATAGGGAAATGTCCAGATAGGGAAATGTCCAGATACGGAAATGTCCAGATAGGGAACTATCCAGATAGGGAAATATCCAGATAGAGAACTGTCCAGATAGGGAACTGTCCAGGTAGGGAAATATACAGATAGGGAACATGTCCAGATAGGGAAATGTCCAGATAGGGAAATGTCCCAATAGGGCAATGTCCAGATAGGGAACTGTCCAGATACGGAAATGTCCAGAAACGGAAATGTCCAGATTGGGAAATGTCCAGATAGGGAAATGTCCAGATAGGGAACTGTGCAGATAGGGAAATATCCAGATAGGGAACAGTCCAGATAGGGAGCTGTCCAGATAGGGAACTGTCCAGGTAGGGAAATATCCAGATAGGGAACATGTCCAGATAGGGAAATGTCCAGATAGGGAAATATCCCAATAGGGCAATGTCCAGATAGGGAACTGTCCAGATAGGGAACTGTCCAGATACGGAAATGTCCAGATACGGAAATGTCCAGATTTGGAAATGTCCAGATAGGGAAATGTCCAGATAGGGAAATGTCCAGATAGTGAAATATCCAGATAGGGAACTGACCAGATAGGGAACTGTCCAGAAAGGGAACTGTCCAGATAGGGAACTGACCAGATATGGAACTGTCCAGATAGGGAACTGACCAGATAGGTAACTGTCCAGAAATAGAACTGTCCAGAAAGGGAACTGTCCAGAAAAGGAACTGTCCAGATAGGGAAATGTCCAGATAGGGAACTGTACAGAAAGGGAACTGTCCAGATAGGGAAAAGTCCAGACATGGAAATGTCCAGATAGAGAAATGTCCAGATTGGGAAATGTCCAGATAGGGAAATGACCAGAGAGGGAAATGCCCAGATAGGGAACTGTCCAGATAGGGAAATGTCCAGATATGGAAATGTCCAGATAGGGAACTGTCCAGATAGGGAAATGTCCAGAAAGGAAAATGTCCAGATAGGGAAATGTCCAGATTGGGAAATGTCCAGATAGGGAAATGCCCAGGTAGGGAAATGTCCAGATAGGGAACTGTCCAGATAGGGAAATGTCCAGATATGGAAATGTCCAGATAGGGAACTGTCCAGATAGGGAAATGTCCAGATAGGGAAATGTCCAGATAGGGAAATGTCCAGATAGGGAACTGTCCAGATAGTGAAATGTCCAGATTGGGAAATGTCCAGATAGGGAAATGCCCAGGTAGGGAAATGTCCAGATAGGGAAATGTCCAGGTAGGGAACTGTCCAGATAGGGAACTGTCCAGATAGTGAAATGTCCAGATTGGGAAATGTCCAGATAGGGAAATGTCCAGATAGGGAAATGTCCAGACAGGGAAATGTCCAGATTGGGAAATGTCCAGATAGGGAAATGTCCAGATCCGGAAATGTCCAGATCGGGAAATATGCAGATTGGAACTGTCCAGAAAGGGAAATGTGCAGATAGGGTAATATCCAGATAGGGAAATTTCCAGATACGGAACTGTCCAGATATGGAAATGTCCAGATAGGGAAATGTCCAGATATGGAAATGTCCAGATTGGGAAATGTCCAGATAGGGAAATGCCCAGATAAGGAACTGTCCAGATAGGGAAATATCCAGATAGGGAACTGTCCAGATAAGGATCTGTCCAGATAGGGAACTGTCCAGGTAGGGAAATATCCAGATAGGGAACATGTCCAGATAGGGATATTGTCCAGAGAGGGAAATGTCCCAATAGGGAAATGTCCAAATAGGGAACTGTCCAGATAGGGAACTGTCCAGATACGGAAATGTCCACATACAGAAATGTCCAGATTGGGAAATGTCCAGATAGGGAAATGTCCAGATAGGGAACTGTCCAGATCGGGAAATATCCAGATAGGGAACTGTCCAGATAGGGAACTGTCCAGATAGGGAAATGTCCAGATAGGGAATTGTCCAGATAGGGAAATGTCCAGATTGTGAAATGTCCAGATAGGGAAATTTCCAGATAGGGAAATGTCCAGATAGGGAACTGTCCAGATAGGGAAATGTCCAGATAGGGAAATGTCCAGATAGCGAAATGTTCAGATACGGAAATGTCCAGATTGGGAAATTCCAGATAGGGAAATGTCCAGATAGGGAACTGTCCAGAAAGAGAAATGTCCAGATAGGGAAATGTCCAGATAGGGAAATGTCCAGATCGGGAAATATGCAGATAGGAACTGTCCAGAAAGGGAAATGTGCAGATAGGGAAATGTCCAGATAGGGAAATGTCCAGATAGGGAACTGTCCAGATAGGGAACTGTCCAGATAGTGAAATGTCCAGAAAGGGAAATGTCCAGATTGGGAAATGTCCAGATAGGGAAATGTGCAGATAGGGAATTGTCCAGATAGGGAAATGTCCAGATAGGGAAATGTCCAGATTGTGAAAAGTCCAGATAGGGAAATGTCCAGATAGGGAAATGTTCAGATCGGGAAATGTGCAGATAGGGTAATGTCCAGATTGGGAAATGTCCAGATAGGGAACTGTCCAGATAGGGAAATGTCCAGATAGGGAAATGTCCAGATACGGAAATGTCCAGATAGGGAACTGTCCAGATAGGGAAATATCCAGATAGAGAACTGTCCAGATAGGGAACTGTCCAGGTAGGGAAATATACAGATAGGGAACATGTCCAGATAGGGAAATGTCCAGATAGGGAAATGTCCCAATAGGGCAATGTCCAGATAGGGAACTGTCCAGATACGGAAATGTCCAGAAACGGAAATGTCCAGATTGGGAAATGTCCAGATAGGGAAATGTCCAGATAGGGAACTGTGCAGATCGGGAAATATCCAGATAGGGAACAGTCCAGATAGGGAGCTGTCCAGATAGGGAACTGTCCAGGTAGGGAAATATCCAGATAGGGAACATGTCCAGATAGGGAAATGTCCAGATAGGGAAATATCCCAATAGGGCAATGTCCAGATAGGGAACTGTCCAGATAGGGAACTGTCCAGATACGGAAATGTCCAGATACGGAAATGTCCAGATTTGGAAATGTCCAGATAGGGAAATGTCCAGATAGGGAAATGTCCAGATAGTGAAATATCCAGATAGGGAACTGACCAGATAGGGAACTGTCCAGATAGGGAACTGTCCAGATAGGGAACTGTCCAGAAAGGGAACTGTCCAGATAGGGAACTGACCAGATATGGAACTGTCCAGATAGGGAACTGACCAGATAGGTAACTGTCCAGAAATAGAACTGTCCAGAAAGGGAACTGTCCAGAAAAGGAACTGTCCAGATAGGGAAATGTCCAGATAGGGAACTGTACAGAAAGGGAACTGTCCAGATAGGGAAAAGTCCAGACATGGAAATGTCCAGATAGAGAAATGTCCAGATTGGGAAATGTCCAGATAGGGAAATGACCAGAGAGGGAAATGCCCAGATAGGGAACTGTCCAGATAGGGAAATGTCCAGATATGGAAATGTCCAGATAGGGAACTGTCCAGATAGGGAAATGTCCAGAAAGGAAAATGTCCAGATAGGGAAATGTCCAGATTGGGAAATGTCCAGATAGGGAAATGCCCAGGTAGGGAAATGTCCAGATAGGGAACTGTCCAGATAGGGAAATGTCCAGATATGGAAATGTCCAGATAGGGAACTGTCCAGATAGGGAAATGTCCAGATAGGGAAATGTCCAGATAGGGAAATGTCCAGATAGGGAACTGTCCAGATAGTGAAATGTCCAGATTGGGAAATGTCCAGATAGGGAAATGCCCAGGTAGGGAAATGTCCAGATAGGGAAATGTCCAGGTAGGGAACTGTCCAGATAGGGAACTGTCCAGATAGTGAAATGTCCAGATTGGGAAATGTCCAGATAGGGAAATGTCCAGATAGGGAAATGTCCAGACAGGGAAATGTCCAGATTGGGAAATGTCCAGATAGGGAAATGTCCAGATCCGGAAATGTCCAGATCGGGAAATATGCAGATTGGAACTGTCCAGAAAGGGAAATGTGCAGATAGGGTAATATCCAGATAGGGAAATTTCCAGATACGGAACTGTCCAGATATGGAAATGTCCAGATAGGGAAATGTCCAGATATGGAAATGTCCAGATTGGGAAATGTCCAGATAGGGAAATGTCCAGATAAGGAACTGTCCAGATAGGGAAATATCCAGATAGGGAACTGTCCAGATAAGGATCTGTCCAGATAGGGAACTGTCCAGGTAGGGAAATATCCAGATAGGGAACATGTCCAGATAGGGATATTGTCCAGAGAGGGAAATGTCCCAATAGGGAAATGTCCAAATAGGGAACTGTCCAGATAGGGAACTGTCCAGATACGGAAATGTCCACATACAGAAATGTCCAGATTGGGAAATGTCCAGATAGGGAAATGTCCAGATAGGGAACTGTCCAGATCGGGAAATATCCAGATAGGGAACTGTCCAGATAGGGAACTGTCCAGATAGGGAAATGTCCAGATAGATAATTGTCCAGATAGGGAAAAGTCCAGATTGTGAAATGTCCAGATAGGGAAATTTCCAGATAGGGAAATGTCCAGATAGGGAACTGTCCAGATAGGGAAATGTCCAGATAGGGAAATGTCCAGATAGCGAAATGTTCAGATACGGAAATGTCCAGATTGGGAAATTCCAGATAGGGAAATGTCCAGATAGGGAACTGTCCAGAAAGAGAAATGTCCAGATTGGGAAATGTCCAGATAGGGAAATGTCCAGATAGGGAAATGTCCAGCTAGGGAACTATCCAGATAGGGAAATGTCCAGGCAGGGAAATGTCCACATTGGGAAATGTCCAGATAGGGAAATGTCCAGATAGGGAAATGTCCAGATCGGGAAATATGCAGATAGGAACTGTCCAGAAAGGGAAATGTGCAGATAGGGAAATGTCCAGATAGGGAAATGTCCAGATAGGGAACTGTCCAGATAGGGAAATGTCCAGATACGGAAATGTCCAGATTGGGAAATGTGCAGATAGGGAAATGTCCAGATAGGGAACTGGCCAGATAGGGAAATGTCCAGATTGGGAAATGTCCAGATAGGGAAATGCCCAGATAGGGAAATGTCCAGATAGGGAAATGTCCAGGTAGGGAACTGTCCAGATAGGGAACTGTCCAGATAGTGAAATGTCCAGAAAGGGAAATGTCCAGATTGGGAAATGTCCAGATAGGGAAATGTCCAGATAGGGAATTGTCCAGATCGGGAAATGTCCAGATAGGGAAATGTCCAGATTGTGAAAAGTCCAGATAGGGAAATGTCCAGATAGGGAAATGTTCAGATCGGGAAATGTGCAGATAGGGTAATGTCCAGATTGGGAAATGTCCAGATAGGGAACTGTCCAGATAGGGAAATGTCCAGATAGGGAAATGTCCAGATACGGAAATGTCCAGATAGGGAACTGTCCAGATAGGGAAATATCCAGATAGAGAACTGTCCAGATAGGGAACTGTCCAGGTAGGGAAATATACAGATAGGGAACATGTCCAGATAGGGAAATGTCCAGATAGGGAAATGTCCCAATAGGGCAATGTCCAGATAGGGAACTGTCCAGATACGGAAATGTCCAGAAACGGAAATGTCCAGATTGGGAAATGTCCAGATAGGGAAATGTCCAGATAGGGAACTGTGCAGATAGGGAAATATCCAGATAGGGAACAGTCCAGATAGGGAGCTGTCCAGATAGGGAACTGTCCAGGTAGGGAAATATCCAGATAGGGAACATGTCCAGATAGGGAAATGTCCAGATAGGGAAATATCCCAATAGGGCAATGTCCAGATAGGGAACTGTCCAGATAGGGAACTGTCCAGATACGGAAATGTCCAGATACGGAAATGTCCAGATTTGGAAATGTCCAGATAGGGAAATGTCCAGATAGGGAAATGTCCAGATAGTGAAATATCCAGATAGGGAACTGACCAGATAGGGAACTGTCCAGATAGGGAACTGTCCAGATAGGGAACTGTCCAGAAAGGGAACTGTCCAGATAGGGAACTGACCAGATATGGAACTGTCCAGATAGGGAACTGACCAGATAGGTAACTGTCCAGAAATAGAACTGTCCAGAAAGGGAACTGTCCAGAAAAGGAACTGTCCAGATAGGGAAATGTCCAGATAGGGAACTGTACAGAAAGGGAACTGTCCAGATAGGGAAAAGTCCAGACATGGAAATGTCCAGATAGAGAAATGTCCAGATTGGGAAATGTCCAGATAGGGAAATGACCAGAGAGGGAAATGCCCAGATAGGGAACTGTCCAGATAGGGAAATGTCCAGATATGGAAATGTCCAGATAGGGAACTGTCCAGATAGGGAAATGTCCAGAAAGGAAAATGTCCAGATAGGGAAATGTCCAGATTGGGAAATGTCCAGATAGGGAAATGCCCAGGTAGGGAAATGTCCAGATAGGGAACTGTCCAGATAGGGAAATGTCCAGATATGGAAATGTCCAGATAGGGAACTGTCCAGATAGGGAAATGTCCAGATAGGGAAATGTCCAGATAGGGAAATGTCCAGATAGGGAACTGTCCAGATAGTGAAATGTCCAGATTGGGAAATGTCCAGATAGGGAAATGCCCAGGTAGGGAAATGTCCAGATAGGGAAATGTCCAGGTAGGGAACTGTCCAGATAGGGAACTGTCCAGATAGTGAAATGTCCAGATTGGGAAATGTCCAGATAGGGAAATGTCCAGATAGGGAAATGTCCAGACAGGGAAATGTCCAGATTGGGAAATGTCCAGATAGGGAAATGTCCAGATCCGGAAATGTCCAGATCGGGAAATATGCAGATTGGAACTGTCCAGAAAGGGAAATGTGCAGATAGGGTAATATCCAGATAGGGAAATTTCCAGATACGGAACTGTCCAGATATGGAAATGTCCAGATAGGGAAATGTCCAGATATGGAAATGTCCAGATTGGGAAATGTCCAGATAGGGAAATGTCCAGATAAGGAACTGTCCAGATAGGGAAATATCCAGATAGGGAACTGTCCAGATAAGGATCTGTCCAGATAGGGAACTGTCCAGGTAGGGAAATATCCAGATAGGGAACATGTCCAGATAGGGATATTGTCCAGAGAGGGAAATGTCCCAATAGGGAAATGTCCAAATAGGGAACTGTCCAGATAGGGAACTGTCCAGATACGGAAATGTCCACATACAGAAATGTCCAGATTGGGAAATGTCCAGATAGGGAAATGTCCAGATAGGGAACTGTCCAGATCGGGAAATATCCAGATAGGGAACTGTCCAGATAGGGAACTGTCCAGATAGGGAAATGTCCAGATAGGGAATTGTCCAGATAGGGAAATGTCCAGATTGTGAAATGTCCAGATAGGGAAATTTCCAGATAGGGAAATGTCCAGATCGGGAAATATGCAGAAAGGAATTGTCCAGAAAGGGAAATGTGCAGATAGGGTAATGTCCAGATTGGGAAATGTCCAGATAGGGAACTGTCCAGATAGGGAAATGACCAGATAGGGAAATGTCCAGATACGGAAATGTCCAGATTGGGAAATGTCCAGATAGGGAAATGTCCAGATAGGGAACTGTCCAGATAGGGAAATATGCAGATAGGGAACTGTCCAGATAGGGAAATGTCCAGATAGTGAATGTCCCAATAGGGCAATGTCCAGATAGGGAACTGTCCAGATAGGGAACTGTCCAGAAACGGAAATGTCCAGATACGGAAATGTCCAGATTGGGAAATGTCCAGATAGGGAAATGTCCAGATAGGGAACTGTGCAGATAGGGAAATATCCAGATAGGGAACTGTCCAGATAGGGATCTGTCCAGATAGGGAACTGTCCAGGTAGGGAAATATCCAGATAGGGAACATGTCCAGATAGGGAAATGTCCAGATAGGGAAATGTCCCAATAGGGCAATGTCCAAATAGGGAACTGTACAGATAGGGAACTGTCCAGATACGGAAATGTCCAGATACGGAAATGTCCAGATTTGGAAATGTCCAGATAGGGAAATGTCCAGATAGGGAAATGTTCAGATAGGGAAATATCCAGATAGGGAACTGACCAGATAGGGAACTGTCCAGATAGGGAACTGTCCAGATAGGGAACTGTCCAGAAAGGGAACTGTCCAGATAGGGAACTGACCAGATATGGAACTGTCCAGATAGGGAACTGACCAGATAGGGAACTGTCCAGATAGGAACTGTCCAGAAAGGGAACTGTCCAGAAAAGGAACTGTCCAGATAGGGAAATGTCCAGACAGGGAAAAGTCCAGACATGGAAATGTCCAGATAGGGAAATGACCAGAGAGGGAAATGCCCAGATAGGGAACTGTCCAGATAGGGAAATGTCCAGATATGGAAATGTCCAGATAGGGAACTGTCCAGATAGGGAAATGTCCAGATTGGGAAATGTCCAGATAGGGAAATGTCCAGATAGGGAAATGTCCAGATAGGGAAATGTCCAGATAGGGAAATGTCCAGATCGGGAAATGTCCAGATCGGGAAATATGCAGATAGGAACTGTCCAGAAAGGGAAATGTGCAGATAGGGTAATGTCCAGATAGGGAAATGTCCAGATAGGGAACTGTCCAGATATGGAAATGTCCAGATAGGGAAATGTCCAGATAAGGAACTGTCCAGATAGGGAAATATCCAGATAGGGAACTGTCCAGATAGGGATCTGTCCAGATAGGGAACTGTCCAGGTAGGGAAATATCCAGATAGGGAACATGTCCAGATAGGGATATTGTCCAGATAGTGAAATGTCCCAATAGGGAAATGTCCAAATAGGGAACTATCCAGATAGGGAACTGTCCAGATATGGAAATGTCCACATACAGAAATGTCCAGATTGGGAAATGTCCAGATAGGGAAATGTCCAGATAGGGAACTGTCCAGATCGGGAAATATCCAGATAGGGAACTGTCCAGATAGGGAACTGTCCAGATAGGGAACTGTCCAGATAGGGAACTGTCCAGGTAGGGAAATATCCAGATAGGGAAATGTCCAGATAGGGAAATGTCCGGATAGGGAACTGTCCAGATAGGGAAATGTCCAGATCAGGAAATTTCCAGATCGGGAACTGTCCAGATAGGGAAATATCCAATAAGGAAATGTCCAGATAGGGAAATGTCAAGATCGGGAACTGTCCATATAGGGAAACGTGCAGATAGGGAAATGTCCAGATAGGGAAATGTCCAGATAGGGAAATATCCAGATAGGGAACTGTCCAGATAGGGAAATGTCCAGATCAGGAAATTTCCAGATCGGGAACTGTCCAGATAGGGAAATATCCAATAAGGAAATGTCCAGATAGGGAAATGTCAAGATCGGGAACTGTCCATATAGGGAAATGTGCAGATAGGGAAATGTCCAGATAGGGAAATGTCCAGATAGGGAAATATCCAGATAGGGAACTGTCCAGATAGGGAACTGTCCAGATAGGGAACTGTCCAGAAAGGGAACTGTCCAGATAGGGAACTAACCGGATAGGGAACTGACCAGATAGGAACTGTCCAGAAAGGGAACTGTCCAGAAAAGGAACTGTCCAGATAGGGAACTGTCCAGATAGGGAACTGACCAGATAGGGAACTGACCAGATAGGAACTGTCCAGAAAGGGAACTGTCCAGATAGGGAACTGTCCAGATAGGGAACTGTCCAGAAAGGGAACTGTCCAGTTAGGGAACTGACCAGATAGGGAACTGTCCAGATCTGGAAATGTCCAGATAGGGAAATGTCCAGATAGGGAACTGTCCAGATCGGGAAATGTCCAGATCGGGAAATATCCAGATAGGAAACTGTCCAGAAAGGGAAATGTGCAGATAGGGAAATGTCCAGATAGGGAAATGTCCAGATAGGGAACTGTCCAGATAGGGAAATGTCCAGATAGGGAAATGTCCAGATAGCGAAATGTTCAGATACGGAAATGTCCAGATTGGGAAATTCCAGATAGGGAAATGTCCAGATAGGGAACTGTCCAGAAAGAGAAATGTCCAGATTGGGAAATGTCCAGATAGGGAAATGTCCAGATAGGGAAGTGTCCAGCTAGGGAACTATCCAGATAGGGAAATGTCCAGATCGGGAAATATGCAGATAGGAACTGTCCAGAAAGGAAACTGTCCAGATAGTGAAATGTCCAGATAGTGAAATGTCCAGATTGGGAAATGTCCAGATTGGGAAATGTCCAGATAGGGAAATGTCCAGATAGGGAAATGTCCAGATAGGGAAATGTCCAGATAGGGAAATGTCCAGATTGGGAAATGTCCAGATAGGGAAATGTCCAGATAGGGAAATGTCCAGATCGGGAAATATGCAGATAGGAACTGTCCAGAAAGGGAAATGTGCAGATCGGGAAATGTCCAGATAGGGAAATGTCCAGATAGGGAACTCTCCAGATACGGAAATGTCCAGATTGGGAAATGTCCAGATAGCGAAATGTCCAGATAGGGAAATGTCCAGATAGGGAACTGTCCAGATAGGGAACTGTCCAGGTCGGGAAATATCCTGATAGGGAACTGTCCAGATAGGGAAATGTCCAGATAGGGAAATATCCAGATAGGGAACTGTCCAGATATGGAAGTGTCCAGATACGGAAATGTCCAGATTGGGAAATGTCCAGATAGGGAAATGTTCACATAGGGAACTGTCCAGAAAGGGAAATATCCAGATAGGGAACTGTCCAGTTAGGGAACTGTCCAGATAGGGAACTGTCCAGGTAGGTAAATATCCAGATAGGGAAATGTCCAGATAGGGAAATGTCCAGATAGGGAACTGTCCAGGTTGGGAAATATCCAGATAGGGAAATGTCCAGATAGGGAAATGTCCAGATCGGGAACTGTCCAGATAGGGAAATGTCCAGATAGGGAAATGTCCAGATCGGGAACTGTCCAGATAGGGAAATGTCCAGATAGGGAAATGTCCAGATAGAGAAATGTCCAGATCGGGAACTGTCCAGATAGGGAAATGTCCAGATAGGGAAATGTGCAGATAGGGAAATGTCCAGATAGGGAAATGTCCAGATCGGGAAATGTCCAGATTGGGAAATGTCCAGATAGGGAAATGTCCAGATCGGGAAATGTCCAGAAAGGGAACTGCCAAGAAAGAGAAATGTCCGAGGGAACTCCCCAGATACGAAACTTTCCAGATAGTGAACTGTCCAGATAGGGAACTGACCAGATAGGGAAATGTCCAGATAGCAAACTGTCCAGATAGGGAAATGTCCAGAGCGGAAACTGCCCTGATAGGGAACTGACCAGATTGGGAACTCACCGAGGAAACTGTCCAGATAGGGAAATGTCCAAGTGAACTGTTCAGTTTGGGAAATGACCACATAGGGAACTTTCCAGTTAGGGAACTGTCCAGATAGGGAACTGTCCATATCGGGAAAGGTCCAGATAGGGAACTGTCCAGATAGGGAACTGGCAGAAGGAACTGTCTAGATAGGGAACTGGCGGAGGCAACTGTCCAGATCGGAACTGTCCAGATAGGGAATGGTCCAGATAGGGAACTGTCCAGATAGGTAACTGTCCAGAGAGGGAACTGTCCAGATAGGGAACTGGCGGAATGATCTGTCCAGATAGGGAACTGGCGGAGGGAACTGTCCAGATAGGGATCTGTCCAGATAGTGAACTGTCCAGGTAGGAAAATGTCCAGATAGGGAACTGTCCAGATTTGGAACTGACCGAGGAAACTGTCCACATAGTAAACTGACCAGATACGGAACTGACCGAGGAAACTGTCCAGATAGGGAAATGTCCAGACAGGGAACTGTCCAGAGAGGGAAATGTCCAGATTGGAACTGACCAGATTGGGAACTGACCAGATTGGGAACTGACCATATTGGGAACTGACGGAAGAAACTTTCCAGACAGGGAAATGTCCAGATATGGAACTGACCAGATATGAATCTGACCGAGGAAACTATCCAGATAGGGAACAGTCCTGCCTGGGGTCTGTCCAGATATGGATCTGTCCAGCTCGGGATCTGTCCAGATCGGGAACTGTCCAGCTCGGGATCTGTCCAGATCGGGAACTGTCCAGATAAGGATCTGTCCAGATAGGGAAATGTCCAGATATGGAACTGTCCAGATAGGGAAATATCCAGATAGGGAAATTTCCAGATAGGTAAATGTCCAGATAGGGAACTGTCCAGATCGGGAAATGTCCAGATGGGGAACTGATGAGATAGGGAAATGTCCAGATAGGGAAATGTCCAGATAGGGCACTGACCAGATCGGGAAATGTCCAGATAGGGAAATGTCCAGACAGGGAAGTGTCCAGATAGGGAAGTGTCCAGATAGGGAAATGTTCAGATAGGGAAATGTCCAGATAGGGAACTGCCAGGATAGAGAAATGTCCAGATAGGGAAGTGACCAGATAGGGAACTGACCAGATAGGGAAATGTCCAGATAGGGAAATGTCCAGATAGGGAAATATCCAGATAGGGAAAGGTCCAGATTGGGAAATGTCCAGATAGGGAAATGTCCAGATAGGGAAATGTCCATATAGGCAAATATCCAGACAGGGAAAAGTCCAGATAGGGAAATGTCCAGATAGGGAAATGTCCAGATAGGGAACTCTCCAGATAGGGAAATGTCCAGATAGGGAAATGTCCAGATACGGAAATGTCCAGATTGGGAAATGTCCAGATAGCGAAATGTCCAGATTGGGAAATGTCCAGATAGGGAACTGTCCAGATAGGGAACTGTCCAGGTCGGGAAATATCCTGATAGGGAACTGTCCAGATAGGGAAATGTCCAGATAGGGAAATATCCAGATAGGGAACTGTCCAGATATGGAAATGTCCAGATACGGAAATGTCCAGATTGGGAAATGTCCAGATAGGGAACTGTCCAGAAAGGGAAATATCCAGATAGGGAACTGTCCAGTTAGGGAACTGTCCAGATAGGGAACTGTCCAGGTAGGTAAATATCCAGATAGGGAAATGTCCAGATAGGGAAATGCCCAGATAGGGAACTGTCCAGGTCGGGAAATATCCAGATAGGGAAATGTCCAGATCGGGAAATGTCCAGATCGGGAACTGTCCAGATAGGGAAATGTCCAGATAGGGAAATGTCCAGATCGGGAACTGTCCAGATAGGGAAATGTCCAGATAGGGAAATGTCCAGATAGGGAAATGTCCAGATCGGGAACTGTCCAGATAGGGAAATGTCCAGATAGGGATCTGTCCAGATAGGGAACTGTCCAGGTAGGGAAATATCCAGATAGGGAACATGTCCAGATAGGGAAATGTCCAGATAGGGAAATGTCCCAATAGGGCAATGTCCAAATAGGGAACTGTACAGATAGGGAACTGTCCAGATACGGAAATGTCCAGATACGTAAATGTCCAGATTTGGAAATGTCCAGATAGGGAAATGTCCAGATAGGGAAATGTCCAGATAGGGAAATATCCAGATAGGGAACTGACCAGATAGGGAATTGTCCAGATAGGGAACTGTCCAGATAGGGAACTGTCCAGAAAGGGAACTGTCCAGATAGAGAACTGACCAGATACGGAACTGTCCAGATAGGGAACTGACCAGATAGGGAACTGTCCAGATAGGAACTGTCCAGAAAGGGAACTGTCCAGAAAAGGAACTGTCCAGATAGGGAAATGTCCAGACAGGGAAAAGTCCAGACATGGAAATGTCCAGATAGAGAAATGTCCAGATTGGGAAATGTCCAGATAGGGAAATGACCAGAGAGGGTAATGCCCAGATAGGGAACTGTCCAGGTCGGGAAATATCCTGATAGGGAACTGTCCAGAAAGGGAAATGTCCAGATATGGAAATGTCCAGATACGGAAATGTCCAGATTGGGAAATGTCCAGATAGGGAACTGTCCAGAAAGGGAAATATCCAGATAGGGAACTGTCCAGTTAGGGAACTGTCCAGATAGGGAACTGTCCAGGTAGGTAAATATCCAGATAGGGAAATGTCCAGATAGGGAAATGCCCAGATAGGGAACTGTCCAGGTCGGGAAATATCCAGATAGGGAAATGTCCAGATCGGGAAATGTCCAGATCGGGAACTGTCCAGATAGGGAAATGTCCAGATAGGGAAATGTCCAGATTGGGAACTGTCCAGATAGGGAAATGTCCAGATAGGGAAATGTCCAGATAGGGAAATGTCCAGATCGGGAACTGTCCAGATAGGGAAATGTCCAGATAGGGATCTGTCCAGATAGGGAACTGTCCAGATAGGGAAATATCCAGATAGGGAACATGTCCAGATAGGGAAATGTCCAGATAGGGAAATGTCCCAATAGGGCAATGTCCAAATAGGGAACTGTACAGATAGGGAACTGTCCAGATACGGAAATGTCCAGATACGTAAATGTCCAGATTTGGAAATGTCCAGATAGGGAAATGTCCAGATAGGGAAATGTCCAGATAGGGAAATATCCAGATAGGGAACTGACCAGATAGGGAATTGTCCAGATAGGGAACTGTCCAGATAGGGAACTGTCCAGAAAGGGAACTGTCCAGATAGAGAACTGACCAGATACGGAACTGTCCAGATAGGGAACTGACCAGATAGGGAACTGTCCAGATAGGAACTGTCCAGAAAGGGAACTGTCCAGAAAAGGAACTGTCCAGATAGGGAAATGTCCAGACAGGGAAAAGTCCAGACATGGAAATGTCCAGATAGAGAAATGTCCAGATTGGGAAATGTCCAGATAGGGAAATGACCAGAGAGGGTAATGCCCAGATAGGGAACTGTCCAGATATGGAAATGTCCAGATATGGAAATGTCCAGATAGGGAACTGTCCAGATAGGGAAATGTCCAGATTGGGAAATGTCCAGATAGGGAAATGTCCAGATAGGGAAATGTCCAGATAGGGAAATGTCCAGATTGGGAAATGTCCAGATAGGGAAATGTCCAGATCGGGAAATGTCCATATCGGGAAATATGCAGATAGGAGCTGTCCAGAGATGGAAATGTGCAGATAGGGTAATGTCCAGATAGGGAAATGTCCAGATAGGGAACTGTCCAGATATGGAAATGTCCAGATAGGGAAATGTCCAGATACGGAAATGTCCAGATTGGGAAATGTCCAGATAGGGAAATGTCCAGATAAGGAACTGTCCAGATAGGGAAATATCCAGATAGGGAACTGTCCAGATAGGGATCTGTCCAGATAGGGAACTGTCCAGGTAGGGAAATATCCAGATAGGGAACATGTCCAGATAGGGATATTGTCCAGATAGTGAAATGTCCCAATAGGGAAATGTCCAAATAGGGAACTATCCAGATAGGGAACTGTCCAGATATGGAAATGTCCACATACAGAAATGTCCAGATTGGGAAATTTCCAGAAAGGGAAATGTCCAGATAGGGAAATGTCCAGATAGGGAAATGTCCAGATCGGGAAATGTTCAGATAGGGATCTGTCCAGACAGCGAAATGTCCAGATAGGCAACTGTCCAGATAGGGAAACGTCCAGATTGGGAATCATCGGAGGGAACTGTCCAGATAGGAAAATGCCCTGATAAGGAACTGTCCAGATAGGGAACTGACCGAAGAAACTGTCCAGATAGGGAAATGTCCAGAGAGGGAACTGTCCAGACAGGGAAATGTCCAGACAGGGAACTGTCCAGATAGGCAACTGTCCAGATAGGGTAGCGTCCAGATTGGGAATCATCGGAGGGAACTGTCCAGATAGGAAAATGCCCTGATAAGGAACTGTCTAGATGGGGAACTGTCCAGATACGGAACTGACCGAGCAGAATGTCCAGATCGGGAAATGTTCAGAGAGGGAAATGTCCAGATAGGGTACTGTCCAGATAGGGAACTTTCCAGATAGGGAAATGCCCAGATAGGGAAATGTCCCGATAGGGAACTGTTCAAACAGGGAACTGTCCAGTTAGGGAACTGTCCAGATAGTGACTGACCAGATAGTGAACTGACCGATGAAACTGTCCAGATAGGGAACTGTCCAGATAGGGAACTATCCTGATCGGGAACTGTCCAGATCGGGAAATGTCCGAGAGAACTGTCCAGATAGGAACTGTCCTGATAGCGAACTGTCCAGATTGGGAACTGTCCAGATAGGGAAATGTCCAGATCGGGAAATGTCCAGTTAGGGAAATCTCCAGATAGGGAACTGTTCAGATCGGAAAATGTCCAGGTAGGGAAATATCCAGATAGGGAAATGTCCAGATAGCGAAATGTCCAGATTGGGAAATGTCCAGATAGGGGAATGTCCAGATAGGGAACTGTCCAGATAGGGAAATGTCCAGATAGGGAACTGTCCAGATAGGGTACTGTCCAGATAGGGAACTGTCCAGATAGGGAACAGGCCAAGGGAACAGTCCAGAAAGTGAGCTAGCTGTTGGAGCTGCCCAGAAAGGGAACTGGTCGAGGGGATTGGCCGAGGGGATTGGTCGAGGGGGCTGGTCGAGGGGACTGGATGAGGGGACTGGACGAGGGGATTGGCCGAGGGGATTGGGCGAAGGGACTGACTGCGGGGTTTGATCGAGGGGATTGGTCGAGTCGACTGGCCGAGGGGATTGGCCGGGGGGACCGGCTGAGGGGATTGGCCGAGGGGATTGGTTGAGGGGATTGATCAAGGGGATTGGCTGAGGGGATTTGTCAAGGGGATTGGTCGAGGGGATTGGCTGAGGGGATTGGTCGAAGGGATTGGTCGAAGGGATTGGCCCAGAGTACCGGTCGTGGGGACTGGTCGGGGCGATTGGCTAAGGGGATTGACGGACGGGATTGGTCGAGGGGATTGGTCGAGGGGATTGGCTCGGCGTCAGTGGTGGTTGTTATCCCTGCCCTACTCTTTCATGATACCCGGGAGGAACATTGTAGGACATTGGTTCTAGTTATAAAGAATCATCTGGGCTCTGGAGAGATTCCTTTGGGTTAAATGCCAGCAGGTGTAGTACAGTATGTACATATAAATAGGGACAGCTCCGACCCAGTGAGCTAGGACCAATTAGCCTTATATGATGACCTGGAAAATAATGAAATACAAATTAAGAAGTAGGTTAGGGGAGCAGCTATGTCGCACTCGCTTAATAAGAAACAGCCAGTGTGTATTTAGAAGAGGAAGATGCTAATACACAAATCGTCTCAACTTCTTTGAGGATGTTACAAATGAAATCGACAGGGTCTGTCTGAGACTGTTTGTTTGGACTTTCCAAAAGCTTTTGATGGATTCCCATCTAATTAAACAAAAAAATTGGGAATCCAAGGCAGAACTTTGGACTGGATAAGTTGGACAAAAAAAACATATGAAACAGTTCTGGAGAGAGGTGGAGAGCATGGTTGTAGAATGGAATATTGCAGCGATCAGTACTTCGACCTCTGCTGTTTCTTACCAACAACAATTTACATTTATATAGCGTCTCCAGCATTGAAAAATGTCTCATAAATGACCAGTTGTGAGCTTATTACCAAAACAAAATGTGCAAGAGCAGCAGAGAGAGGATAAAGGTAAAGTTTAGCAGAAAGATTTAGATCTCATGCAGTTTGATAGTGAAATTATAAATGGAATTTAATACTGACAAATGCAAAGTATTGCACATTGGAGGAAAGAATGAGCAACCTGGGAATGTACAGAAGTTGATGGACTTAGCACAGGGAGACTGAACAGGACCTGAGAGTGACAGTCGACTGTGCAATGTGGAGAAACAATCAAAGAAGCAAACATGTACATAACCAGGACTGAGGAGGGTAAGTCTAAAGAGGCTCTCAATGTGACAGGCAGATCTCTCCAGAAGAACAGAGGTGCGCTGAAGTGAGTGCAGAGCAGAACAACAAGAATGGTCCGATTGGTGGGATGGGCTCTGAGGAAAGATGGGAGAAACTCAGTGAGGAACCTAATAAAAGTACTAAATGGTATAAAGTGAGCCAAGGATATCACTTCAAGGTATGATTGGCCATTAAGACCAGAGGACAAACATTTAAATGAGCAAAACTTAAATAAAAACTGATGTTATATTCAAAAAATCCTTTACTCAAAGTGAATCAAGTGTTTGGAACAATGAACCAGTTAAAATAGTCAATTCAAGAATACTAGGAGCATTCTCGGTGTAGCTGGATGATAGATTATGATACTGAGAAAATAGTGAGATCTAGAGAGATACCCAGCCTTAGTCTTCATTATCTTGACAGGTTATCCACTTTGGACCCCATAGAATCATTTCTCCGGAGCCCAATTGGAGAATTAACTGCTCGTTGGACGCCCAGACCCGTGAACAAATCTAACACAGACCCTGCACTTAATTGGATCATAACAGTACTTCAATATTCCATCTAGAAGAGTGAGGGGAGGCTGAAGATCAAATCAGGGATGTTCAGTCTCACGTTATATATGGGTTAAGTGCAGGGTACCAACAAAAGGGTAAATGAGAACACAAGATTAATCGAGAAGCAGTGGTAAGGTGAAGCCAGTCTTGGGTTTTAAAAACCTGTACCTTGTAGGAGGAAGATAAGACTGAGGGAGGTGAAGAGTAGCACAGCTTTGAGATCTTAGGAAAAGATGAATTACTGAAGGAGACAATGTAATGAATCTTGAGGCAAGGTTGAGGAAGAGAGTACAAGGCAGTGTATTTGAAGGTTAGGATTAACTAGAGAGAAAAGGATCAATGGGCATGGACGTCTCAGAATATTAATGTCTATTAATACCAAGTATCAGCTTGGATCAGTGGTAGCACTCTAACCTCTAAGTCAGAAGGTCGTGGGTTCAAGCCCCACTCCTGAGACTTGAGCACTTAATCCAGGCTGACACTTCAGTGGAGTATTGAGGGAGTGCTGCATCGAGTCATAGAGTCATAACTGCACAGAAGGAGGCCATTCGGCCCATCGAGTCCACACCGGCACTCTGTAGAGCAATCCAGTCAGTCCCATTCCCCCGCTCTATCCCCGTACCCCTGCAACTTTATTTCCCTCAAGTGCCTATCCAGTCTCCCCTTGAAAACATTGAGTGTCTCCGCTTCCACCACTTCCGTCGGCAGCGAGTTCCAGGTCCTCACCACTCGCTGCGTAAAAAAGTTATTCCTCACATCCCCCCACCCCCCCCCCCCCGTATCTCTTGCCCAAAACCATAAATCTGTGTCCTCTAGTCCTTGTACCATCAACTAGTGGGAACAGCCTTTCCCCGTCTAGCCTATCCAAACCCGTCACAATCTTGTACACCCCTATCAAATCACCCCTCAACCTCCTTTGCTCTAATGAAAACAAATCCAGCTTCTCCAACCTGTCCTTGTAACTAAGATCCCCCCATCCCCGGAACCATTCTGGTAAATCTCCTCTGCACCCTCTCAAGGACCTTCACATCCTTCCTAAAGTGTGGTGACCAGAACTGGACGCAATACTCTAGTTGTGGCCTGACCAGCGCTTTATAAAGGTTCAGCATAACTTCTCTACTTTTGTACTCAATACCTCTATTTATGAAGCCCAAGATCCCATATGCTTTGCTAACCACGCTCTCAATATGTCCTGCCACCTTCAGGGACCTATGCACATTAACTCCCGGGTCCCTCTGTCCCTGCACACTCTTTAAAACTGTGCCATTAAGTGTATATTGCCTCTCCCTGTTCCTTCTGCCAAAATGCATCACCTCACACTTCTCTGTATTAAATTCCATCTGCCTCTTGTCTGCCCATTCTGCTAGCCTTTTTATGTCCTGTTGCAGTCGATTGGTATCCTCCTCATTGTTTGCCACACCTCCAGGTTTGGTGTCATCGGCAAATTTAGAAATTCTACTCTGTATTCCAATATCCAGGTCATTTATATATATCAAAAAAAGCAGTGGCCCCAGCACTGACCCTTGGGGAACACCACTGTCTACTATCCTCCAATCTGAAAAACAGCCATTTACCACAACTCGCTGTTTTCTGTCCTTAAGCCAATTCCTTATCCAAGCTGCCACTGACCCACCTATTCCAGGAGCCTCAATTTTGTTAACCAGCGTTCTATGTGGTACTTTGTCAAACGCCTTCCTAAAATCCATGCAGACAACATCCATTGAATTCCCTTCATCAATCCTCCCTGTTACTTCATTAAAAAATTCAATTAGATTAGTCAAACACGATCGGCCTTTTACAAATCCGTGTTGGCTCTCCTTAATTAGCTTAAACCTCTCCAAGTGCCTGTTAATTTTTTCCTTGATTATTGTTTCTAAAACTTTACCCACCACAGATGTTAAACTGACCAGCCTGTAGTTACTAGGATTGTCCTTACACCCTTTCTTGAACAATGGTGTCACTTTTGCCACTTTCCAATCCTCAGGCACCTCCCCCGCATCTAGGGAAGATTGGAAAATTATGGCAAGCCCTTCCGCTATCTCCTCCCCCAATTCCCTTAGCAACCTGGGATGCAAGCCATCTGGACCAGGCAACTTGTCCACTCTAAGCATACCCAGCCTTTCTAGTACATCCTGTCTATCAATTTTCACCCCTTTCATTGCTTCTACCTTTTCCACTTCTACCAATATTTTGACAGCATCCACCTCCTTAGTAAACACCGATACAAAGTACTCATTGAGTATTCTAGCCTTGCCCTGTGCCTCTAAGCATATATCACCTTCTTTGTCCCTAATAGGCCCCACCCCGCCTCTTACTACCCACTTACTGTTTATATGCCGGTAGAAGATTTTTGGGTTCCCTTTTATGTTAACCACCATTCTACTCTCATATTCTCTCTTTGCCAATCTTATTTTCATCTTCACTTCCCCTGTCAACTTATTGTATTTGGTCTGGTTCTGCCTTGAAGAATTCACCTGACATACATCATACACCCTCTTTTTTTGTTTCATCATCTTCTCTATCTCCCTCGTCATCCAAGGAGCCCTTGCTTTGGTTCCCTTACCCTTCCCTCTTGTTGGAATGTACCTAGTCTGTACTTGGAACATCTCCTCCTTAAAGGTCACCCATTGTTCTATTACAGTTTTTCCTGTCAGTCTTTGGTTCCATTTTACCCTGGCTAGATCCTTTTGCATCCCATTGAAGGTAGCCCTATTCCAGTTTAGAAGTTCCACTCTAGATTGTTCCTTGCTCCTCTCCATTGCTAATCTAAATCTTATGATACGATGATCACTCGTACCCAAGTGTTCTCCCACAGACACTTGGTCGACCTGGCCCACCTCATTCCCCAGCACCAGATCCAGCAATGCCTCCTTCCTAGTTGGGCAAAGAACATACTGGTCAAGGAAATTCTCCTGAACACATTTCAGAAATTCCTCCCCCTCCTTTCCCTTTACCCTAGCATTATCCCAATCGATATTTGGGTAACTAAAGTCCCCCAATATCACCACTCTATAGCTCTTGCATACCTCTGAGATTTCCCTGCAGATTTGCTCCTCTACCTCCCTCTCACTATTTGGAGGCCTATAGAATACTCCCAATAGCGTGATCATACCCTTTTTGCTCCTCAATTCTAACCAAATGGATTCTGTCCTTGTCCCCTCAAGAACATCCTCCCTTTCCAACACTACAATGTCTTCCTTAATCAGCACTGCCACCCCACCTCCCTTTTATCGTTCCCTATCTTTTCTGAACACCTTGTACCCTTGAATATTAAGTGCCCAGTCCTCACCGTTTTTAAGCCACGTTTCCGTTATTGCCACAACATCATATTGCCACACGGCTAATTGTGCTTGTAGCTCACCAACCTTATTCACCACACTTTGTGCGTTTATGTACATGCGTTCTAAACCCATTTTTGAATTTTTCGTAGCCTTTCTTAGTCTGCTCCTATCTAATATGGTACTACTTCCGCCTCTAGTACTACTTTCTTCTCTAGTACTATCCAACACACTCACTCTTTTATGCACCTTATTCCTCTTTTCTACTCCGATATGCTGGTGCCCATCCCCCTGCCAAGCTAGTTTAAACCCTCCCCAACAGCACTAGCAAACCTCCCCACGAGAATATTGGTCCCGGCTCTGTTGAGGTGTAACCTGTCCGGCTTGTACAGGTCCCACCTTCCCCAGAAACGATCCCAATGCCTCAGGAATCTAAAGCACCATCTCTCCAGCCACGCATTCAGCTGTTCTATCCTCATAGAGTCATAGAGTCATAGAGTTATACAGCACAGAAAGAGGCCCTTCGGCCCATCGTGTCTGCGCCGGACATCAAGTCCTATCTATTCTAATCCCATTTTCCAGCACTTGGTCCGTAGCCTTGTATGCTGTGGCATTTCAAGTGCTCATCTAAATGCTTCTTGAATGTTGTGAGGTTTCCTGCCTCTACCACCCTTTCAGGCAGTGAGTTCCAGATTCCAACCACCCTCTGGGTGAAAAAAGTTTTTCCTCAAATCCCCTCTAAACCTCCTGCCCCTTACCTTGAAACTGAGCCCCCTGGTTATTGACCCCTCTACTAAGGGGAAAAGTTCCTTTCTATCTACCCTATCTATGCCCCTCATAATTTTGTATACCTCAATCAGGTCCCCCCTCAGCCTTCTCTGCTCTAAGGAAAACAACCCCAGCCTGCCCAGTCTCTCTTCATAGCTGAAGCACTCCAGCCCAGGTAACATCCTGGTGAATCTCCTCTGCACCCTCTCCAATGCAATCACATCCTTCCTATAGTGTGGCGACCAGAACTGCACACAGTATTCCAGCTGTGGCCTAACTAGCGTTTTGTACAGCTCCATCATAACCTCCCTGCTCTTATATTTTATGCCTCGGCTAATGAAGGCAAGTGTCCCATATGCCTTTTTAACCACCTTATCTACCTGTCCTGCTGCCTTCAGGGATCTATGTACATGCACACCAAGGTCCCTCTGATCCTTTGTCCTTCCTAGGATCCTACCATTCATTGTGTATTCCCTTGCCTTGTTAGTCCTCCCAAAATGCATCACCTCACACTTTTCAGGGTTAAATTCCATTTGCCACTGTTCTGCCCATCTGACCAACCCGTCTATATTGTCCTGTAGCCTGAGGCTTCCCTCCTTGCTAATTACCACCCCACCAATTTTCGTGTCATCTGCGAACTTACTGATCATACCTCCTACATTCATATCTAAATCATTAATGTACACTACAAACAACAAAGGACCCAGCACCGATCCCTGCGGTACACTACTGGACACAGGCTTCCAGTCACAAAAACAACCTTCGACCATCACCCTCTGCCTCCTGCCACTAAGCCAATTTTGGATCCAATGTGCCAAATTGCCCTGGATCCCATGGGTCTTACCTTCTTGACCAGTCTCCCATGCGGGACTTTGTCAAAAGCCTTACTGAAGTCCATGTAGACTACATCAACTGCACTACCCTCATCCACACACCTAGTCACCCCCTCGAAAAATTCAATCAAATTGGTTAGACATGATCTCCCCCTGACAAAGCCATGCTAACTATCCTTGATTAATCCTTGCCTCTCCAAGTGGAGACTAATTCTGTCCCTCAGAATTTTTTCCAATAATTTCCCTACCACTGATGTTAGGCTCACTGGCCTGTAATTCCCTGGTTTATCCCTACTACCCTTCTTGAATAATGGTACTACGTTAGCTGTCCTCCAGTCCTCTGGCACCTCCCCTGTGGCCAGAGAGGTTCTGAAAATTTGTGTCAGAGCCCCTGCAATCTCCTCCCTTGCCTCACACATCTCGTCTGGGCCTGGGGATTTATCCACTTTTAAGCCCGCTAAAACCGCTTGTATCTCCTCCCTCTCAATACTAATTTGTTCAAGTGTATCACAATCCCCCTGCCTGATTTCTATGCCGACATTGTCCTTCTCCATAGTGAACACAGATGCAAAATATTCATTTAAAACCTCACCCACATCTTTCGGCTCTACACACAGATTGCCACTTTGGTCCCTAATGGGCCCTACTCTTTTCCTGGTTATCCTCTTGCCCCTAATATACTTATAAAACACCTTGGGATTTCCCTTTATTTTGCCTGCCAGTGTTTTTTCATGCCCCCTCTTCGCTCTCCTAATTTCTTTTTTAAGTACCCCCCTGCACTTTCTATACTCCTCTAGGGCTTCCACTGTTTTTAGTCCTTTGTATCTGCCAAAAGCCTCCCTTTTTTTCCTCCTATTCCTGTACTCAGTAACACGTGGCACTGGGAGTAATCCAGAGATTACTACCTTTGTGGTCCTGCTTTTTAATCTCTTTCCTAGCTCCCTATAGTCTGCCTGCAGGACCTCATCCCCTTTCTACCAAGTCATTGGTACCGATATGGACAACGACCTCTGTTGGAGGTGCTGTTTTTGGGATGAGACGTTAAACCGAGGTTTTGTCGACCTTCTCAGAAGGATAAGATCCCCTGGCACTTTTTGGAGAGGTTCTCTTGGTGTCCTGGCCAACATTCATCCCTCAAACAACACCATTAAAAACAGATTGCTGTTTGTGGGATCTTGCTGTGTGGAAATTGGCTGGCGCATTTCCCTACAAAATAATAGTGACTGCACTTCAAAAGTAATGCTTTGGTCGTGAAGCCCTTTAGGATGTCCTGAGGATAAGAAAGGTGCTATATAAATGTAACTTTGTTCTTTCTATTCATAGTGAGATAATATGGAACAAAGTAGTTGGGATGTCGGAATGCTGACCTGACACCTTCCCCTTCTTGCGCAGAACATAAAATCAGAGACTATTCACTCAAAGGGTTAACTGTAGAAGTGCCAACAGGGAGGTAATAGGGAATGGAGCTAAAGCTGAGGTTGAGCAGATGAACTCTTTCCTGATATCATGGGATAATCACGGTCCGAAAACTGACAGCTATTATTCACACAGCCGTAATGAATTAAATGTACCCTCGGACCATCAGTGCCGGCGATGGGCAGCTGCTTGCGACTGGCCCCCAGAATAAACAAACAGGTATTACTTGTGGGTTCAAATCTGCATGAGTCCATCTGCTGAGACACAAGCATTTTAAAGAGGTCCCCTTTCTTTTCTGTACAGTCCATAAAATCTAATTAAAGTGTAAAGTTTTCCCCTGAGTGAATGTTTTTCTCAGGATTCAGTGGTAGCAGCTGGAAACAGCGAGTGTAATCGGGAGGATTTACAGAGCTTATGTGTACTCTGAGATTCTTCAGAAACGGCTTCATTTTGGGATTTTTACAACATCATAGGGACAACAACAGGAAAATAGGAATAATATAGAAGAGTGTCCCAGAAATGGGACACGGGGTCACACCAGGGATCAGGGATCATTAGCACAGGCAGACACTGTGGGCACCTAAAGCACACAGTTACACCACAATCTGTGGGGGTGGATCTGGAATAACAACAGAAAACGCTGGAAAAACTCAGCAGGCCAGGCAGCATCCGTGGAGAGAGAAACAGAGTTAACGTTTCAGGTCGAAGACCTTTCAGATCTGGAATCTGCTGAGAGTTACTTGCTGCAGGCATCCCTGAATTATACTGTTGACATGGCATTGCTCGCTGGCCAGGGGAAAGCTGGAGTTGTGTGCATGTGTGAATGCAGGCATTAATAGGGCAATACTCACCAACCTCCATTGCGCAGGCTCCATATTAACTTTAAAGAAAGAAAGATTTGCATTTCTGTAGCACCTTTCACAACCTCAGGACGTCCCAAAGCACTTTACAGGCAATGAGGTACTTTTGAAGGGTAGTCACTGTTGTAATATAGGAAACACGGCAGCCAATCTGCATAAAGCAAGGCCCCACAAACAGCAATGAGATAAATGAGCAGATAATCTGTTTTAGGTGTTGGTTGAGGGTCAATTATTGGCTAGGACACTGGGTGAAACTCTCCTGTTCTTCTTCGAATCGTGCTATGAGGTCTTTTACATCCACTTGAGAGGGCAGGCGTGCCTTGGTTTAACAACTCCTCTAAAAGATGGAGAGCACTCCCTCAGTATTGCACTGGAGTGTCAACCTGGATTACATGGTCGAATCCCTGGAGTGGGACTCTGAACTCACAACCTTCTGACTCAGAGGCAAGAGAGCTACCACTGAGCCAAGGCTGACACCAACCTTGAGCTGGCCGTTCTGATACATGAAGAAGGTTAGAAAGGAGGTTTAAAAAGGTCTATTCATAGTTAACATTGCTTTTGCGGTGATAACATTGTAAAGATTCCAACTTTTCCAACTTCCCTCCACATGGGCTGCAGTTATAGCCCAGGGTGTGGTGACACAGTGAGGTGAGACTGTTCCCTCCAGGTGTTCTCACTCCAGGTGTTCTCACTCCAGGTGTTACAGTAGCCTAGTGGTTATGGTACTGGACTAGTAACTCACAGGGTGTGAGTTCGTAAATCAAACCATGGCAAAGTGAAGTAAACATTTCTGGAAAAACTGACCATTAAGCTGTCAGGCTGTTGTAAAAACTCTCCCTGGCTCACTCATGTCCAGAAGGAAAAGGGAGCCTGCTGTCCATACCTGGTCTGGCCTACATGTGACTCCAGTCTCACTCCACATGGTGGGCTCTTAATGTCGTCAGGATAAGCAAATAAAAACTCGCACCTGAATTACGCTACAGGGATCTCCCCAGCAACACCAAGGCTGACAGTATGACCGCTAGCACCCCTGGGTTGAAATCAACTGACTTGGCACAGGCTGGGAATCAAAAACCATGGGATCATCCTGGCCAATTCAGTTCAGCTACTTTTACCGCCTTAACCTGGTGACCAATCAGGAGAGCCATTTCAATTGAAAAATAATTTTCCCATTTTTATAATGGTCATGCGTTGGGCGCCGTCCCTCACTGAATGGACAAAGGGATTGGAGTATAAGAGTAAAGAAGTCTTACTGCAATTATATAGGGTCTTGGTGAGACCACACCTGGAGTGCTGTGTACAGATTTGGTCTCCTTACCTAATGAAGGATAAAAATGAGAAGTCGCACAACACCAGGTTATAGTCCAACAGTTTTATTTGAAATTACGAGCTTTCGGAGCGCTGCTCCTTCGTCAGGTACAGTGAGGGAATACAAATCAGATACAAAGCATATATAGACAGAGAACAATGTGTCTGCAGAGATACAATCCGTCAGGGAGGCATTACATCAAAGACACAGCAGAGTACAGCTAAGATAATGAGGTGGGGTCACAGGGGGTCCAATGTGTCAAATGCTGCAGTCTGCAGTTAAGCTTTTTACTTTTTTTAAGAACTGGAAATCACATCTGTGAACCAGACAACGACATCGAGTCACGTCCTGTAGCGTGACATGAAACCGAGATCCCGGTTGAGGCCGTCCTCATGGGTGCGCAAATTGGCTATCAGTTTCTGCTCGATGAAGGATGTACGTGCCTTAGAGGGGGTACAACAAAAGTTCACTGGGATGAGGAGATTGTCCTATGAGGAGAGATTGAGTAGACTAGGTTTATATTCCCTGGAGTTTAGAAGAATGAGAGGTGATCTCATTGAAACATATAAAATTCTTAAGGGGCTTGACAGGGCAGATGCTGGGAGGATGTTGGGAGGATGCTTCTCCTGGCTGGGGAGTCTAGAACTAGGGGTCAGTCTCAGAATAAGGGGTCAGTCATTTAGGACTGAGATGAGGAGAAATTTCTTCACTCAGAGGGTTGTGAATCTTTGGAATTCTCTACCCCAGAGGGCTGTGGATGCTCAGTCGTTGAGTATATTCAAAACAGAGATTGATAGATTTTTGGATGCTAAGGGAATCAAGGGATATGGGGATCGGGTGGGAAAGTGGAGTTGAGGGTGAAGATCAGCCATGATCTTATTGAATGACGGAGCAGACTCGACGGGCCGAATGGCCTACTCCTGCTCCTATTTCTTATGTTCTAATATAATTCTTCCCAGGTCTTTACTAATCCTGCTCCACCCAACCCCCCTAAAAGGACACAGCTCATGCTGGGGCACAGTTCCACGGGCGGGATTTACACTCCAGTGGTCATTCTCGATTTGCCAGCCTGGTGTCATTGGGCTATTCGGTGATGCGTAGCATCGCAGCCATGCCCAATAATGTCCTTCCCCCGACATCCAAAAATGGGCATGTTCCATCAGGGGGTCACTGCACAGAGATGAGCAGTGGGAACCGTGACTGATTTTCTTCCCTCTGCCAAGTGCAGGAACTGTGAGGTCAGTGATTGTATTTAGTGCCACTTTGGCTGAGGTCAGATGGTCATCACAGATCTGAGCCTGAGGCATAGGTGGTCTGTGTCATTCAGTACCGCACTGAGCAGAGCATTTACGCACTGATCCAGGGGGGCAACTCCAATGAACCTTTATAAAGCGCTGGTTAAGCCACAACTGGAGTATTGCATCCAGTTCTGGTCACCACACTTTAGGAAGGATGTGAAGGTCCTTGAGAGGGTGCAGAGGAGATTTACCAGAATGGTTCCGGGGATGGGGGATCTTAGCTACAAGGACAGGTTGGAGAAGCTGGATTTGTTTTCATTACAGCAAAGGAGGTTGAGGGGTGATTTGATAGAGGTGTACAAGATTATGACGGGTTTGGATAGGCTAGACGGGGAAAGGCTGTTCCCACTAGTTGATGGTACAAGGACTAGGGGACACAGATTTAAGGTTTTGGGCAAGAGATACAGGGGGGATGTGAGGAAAAACTTTTTTACACAGCGAGTGGTGATGACCTGGAACTCGCTGCCGACGGAAGTGGTGGAAGCGGAGACACTCAATGTTTTCAAGGGGAGACTGGATAGGCACTTGAGGGAAATAAAATTACAGGGCTACGGGGATAGAGCGGGGGAATGGGACTGACCGGATTGCTCTACAGAGAGCCGGCACGGACTCGATGGGCCGACTGGCCTCCTTCTGTGCCGTTATGACTCTATGACTGTGACTATGACATCGACACTGCTGACATATGTCTGCTCTGGTCCTGAAATTACACTGGGGATTTCCAGAGAATTAATGCTCCTGTAACATACAGGGAATGATGAATTGCAGATGAGAACATGAAGCAGTTATTACTAGTAACGCACGGCTTAACTTAACGCCTGGTATGTAGCAAGCAATAGATCTGAGCTCTTTCGAGTTGGGTACAGTAGTGTAGTGGTTATGCTACTGGCCTAATTAATCCGGGTGGTTGAGAGTTCTAAATCCCAGGATGGCACATTGTGAAATGGTATCCAATCAATCTGGGGATTTATAGGATAGCAGCAGCAAGGATGACCTTGAACTCTGGAAGATGGTTGTTAAAAGCCCAACTGGTTCATCAATGACCTTCAGGTAAGGGAACCTCCCACCTCCCTCGCAAGCCACTCAGTTGTACGAAGGTTTGGCAATTTAGATGAGAAGGCCCACCAGAGATATGGAGCTGAGGTGGGTAAATGGAGTTGCGGTACAGATCAGCCACGATCTAATTGAATGATGGAACAGGCTCGAGGGGCTGAATGGCCTCCTGCTGTCCCTATGTTGCTCACACAAGGTGGGCAATTAAAGTGGCCCTGTCACATTCCGAGAAAAAGTGCAGAGAAACACTGCTGAGAATGACGTGAGCCCACAGACCCGACTTATATTGCCTGGCCGTGCATGGTGTTCCGACAGGGGAAAGGCAGATGTGTGCATGTGTGATGATAGGTGTAAACAGAGTATGCGAATACTGATTCAATTTTAACACAAGCCAACTAAAAAAAGGAGATTTTTTTTTTTAAATTTCTGGGTCGGTAACCAGAGGTGACAGATTTAAGATCATTGGCAAAAGAGCCAGGCGGGAGATGAGAGAATTTGTTTTTACGCAGCGAGTTGTTGTGATCTGGAACGCGCTGCCTGAAACGGTGGTGGGAGCAGATTCAATAGTAACTTTCAAAAGGGAATTGGATAAATACTTCAAGGGGAAAGTTTTGCAGGGCTGTGGGGAAAGAGCAGGGGGAGTGGGACTAATTGGATCGCTCTACCAAAGAACCGGCACAGGCACGATGGGCCGAATGGCCTCCTTCTGTGCTGTATCATTCTATGATTCTATAAATGAAGGCTATTAAGTTCTGTTTGTAGTTACTCTGGTTTAGCTCTGGTTCGAACCCAGCAGCAGTGGTGAGACAGTGAAGCGAAATCAAATGGAAATGAATATCTGGTGCTTTCTCTATGGGTGGCCGATACACAGCACCAGCTTTCCGGCTGGGTGGCAATGTGCCGCACACTGACCTGTGAGACCGATCCAGGTGGGACAGAAGTCTGTACATAGAAGAGCCCAGAGCTGTCAGTAAGATCCAGTCCAACCCAAGTCAAGTAACACCAGAATAATCACAGGATCATAGAGACGTACAGCACAGAAGGAGGCCATTCGGCCCCTCGTGCCTGTGGTGGGTCTTTGAAAGAACTGTCTGTACCTGGAATCTGCTCCTTCCTGCAGCTACGATCAGGCCAGGAACAGGCAATGCACCAGACCCAATCCAAACTCCCCAAAAAGGGAATTGGAGCCTGGGGAAAGAGAATAAGAAAAGGCAAAATGGAACTGGAGATTGCAGAGAATAAGTTGAGTGCAATGAAGCAACCTGCCGTAATTATTTATCAACACTCAGTGGCATTGCTTAAGGGTAGACTCACTCCAGAGACTTGAGCACATAATCCAGGCTGACACCCCAGTGCAGTACTGAGGGAGTGCTGCACCGTCGGAGGTGCCATCTTTTGGATGCGATGTTAAACCGAGGCCTCATCTACCCTCTCAGGTGGATGTAAAAGATCCCATGGCACAAGTTGTTGTTGTTGTTGTTGTTGTTGGAATGCCCTGAGGTCATGAAAGGCGCTATAAAAATGCAAGTCCTTTGTTTCTTTTACTCTGGAGTATGATCAGGATGTTTAGCTGCTAAGATGGAGCTGTGTTTAACCTGGCCTGTCCCTTTAAAGCCACTGCTCACACTCTCTTCTTGTGAGGACGTGCTCTAGGAATAGGCAAACCTCGGCAGTTGCAGCTGCTTGTAAACTCCTCGGGTCAGTGAGAGCGCATTCGCACGTGTGAGTGTCTGAAGTTCTGGCTCCTGCAATGTGAAAAGATTGTCTTTCCTTCTCTCGGTTAACAGATTGCTTTGTATTTGTAACAAAACGCGATTCCTGCAGTGCAACACTGGACTTTCAGACACATAACAGCTAGGAACGTGAGGTGGGATTTCCCAGCAGGGGAGGACTTCCACCTGCCCCGATAGATCGCCCTGCCATGCCCCTCCACCTCTGTGGTCAGCCTCATTTCAATCATTTGGCTGGGCCTCCAATGGGATTCCTTCTTCTTCGCCCTCCAATAACAACACTGCAGACCATGGACTCATTGACATTTTTAGCACCTGGATTTGCAGTGGTGTTACTGATGGGAATATGTTGCATGATATCTTCTCATCATTGACACATAGGATCATAGAAACAGGAGGAGGCCATTCAGCCCCTCGAGCCTGTTCCCCCATTTAATTAGATCATGGCTCATCTGTACCTCAACTCCATTTACCCTCCCTTGATCCATATCCATTGATAACCTTAACTAATTTAAATTTGTCGATCTCAGTTTTGAAAATTCCAATAACCCTGCCAGCATTTACAGCTTTTTGGGGAAGAGAGTTCCATATTTCCACTATCCTTTGTGTGAAAAAGTGCTTCCTGATTTCACTCCTGAATGGTCTAGCTCTAATTTGAAGGTGTTTGATGGGACAGTGCAGAGGGAGCGTTACTCTGTATCTAACCCATGCTGTACCTGCCCTGGGAGTGTTTGATGGGACAGTGTAGAGGGAGCGTTACTCTGTATCTGACCCGTGCTGTACCTGCCCTGGGAGTGTTTGATGGGACAGTGTAGAGGGAGCGTTACTCTGTATCTAACCCGTGCTATACCTGCCCTGAGAGTGTTTGATGGGACAGTGTAGAGGGAGCTTTACTCTGTATCTAACCCGTGCTGTACCTGCCCTGAGAGTGTTTGATGGGACAGTGTAGAGGGAGCGTTACTCTGTATCTAACCCGTGCTATACCTGCCCTGAGAGTGTTTGATGGGACAGTGTAGAGGGAGCTTTACTCTGTATCTAACCCGTGCTGTACCTGCCCTGGGAGTGTTTGATGGGACGGTGTGTAGAGAGCTTTACTCTGTATCTAACCCGTGCTGTACCTGCCCTGGGAGTGTTTGATGGGACAGTGTAGAGGGAGCGTTACTCTGTATCTAACCCGTGCTATACCTGCCCTGAGAGTGTTTGATGGGACAGTGTAGAGGGAGCGTTACCCTGTATCTAACCCGTGCTGTACCTGTCCTGGGAGTGTTTAATAGGACAGTGTAGGGGGAGCTTTACTCTGTATCTAACCCATGCTGTACCTGCCCTGGGAGTGTTTGATGGGACAGTGTAGGGGGAGCATTTCTCTGTATCTAACCCGTGCTGTACCTGCCCTGGGAGTGTTTGATGGGACAGTGTAGAGGGTACTTTACTCTGTGTCTAACCCATGCTATACCTGCCCTGGGACTGTTTGATGGGACAGTGTAGAGGGAGCTTTACTCTGTATCTAACCCGTGCTGTACCTGCCCTGGGAGTGTTTGATGGGACAGTGTAGAGGGTACTTTACTCTGTGTCTAACCCATGCTATACCTGCCCTGGGACTGTTTGATGGGACAGTGTAGAGGGAGCTTGACTCTGTATCTAACTCGTGCCGTACCTGCCCTGGGAGTGTTTGATGGGACAGTGTAGAGGGAGCTTTACTCTGTATCTAACCCGTGCTATACCTGCCCTGGGACTGTTTGATGGGACAGTGTAGAGGGAGCTTTACTCTGTGTCTAACCTGTGCTATACCTGCCCTGGGACTGTTTGATGGGACAGTGTAGGGGGAGCTTTACTCTGTATCTAACCCGTGCTGTACCTGCCCTGAGAGTGTTTGATGGGACAGTGTAGAGGGAGCTTTACTCTGTATCTAACCCGTGCTATACCTGCCCTGGGACTGTTTGATCGGACAATGTAGAGGGAGCATTACTCTGTATCGAACCTGTGCTGTACCTGCCCTGGGAGTGTTTGATGGGACAGTGTAGAGGGAGCTTTACTCTGTATCTAACCCGTGCTATACCTGCCCTGGGACTGTTTGATCGGACAATGTAGAGGGAGCTTTACTCTGTATCGAACCCGTGCTGTACCTGCCCTGGGAGTGTTTGATGGGACAATATAGAAGGAGCGTTATTCTATATCTAACCTGTGCTGTCTCTGCCCTGGGAGTGTTTGATTGGGCAGTGTAGAGGGAGCTTTACTCTGTATCTAACCCGTGCTGTACCTGCCCTGGGAGTGTTTGATGGGACAGTGTAGGGGGAGCTTTACTCTGTATCTAACCCGTGCTGTCTCTGCCCTGGGAGTGTTTGATGGGCCAGTGTAGAGGGAGCTTTACTCTGTATCTGACCCGTGCTGTACCTGCCCTGGGAGTGTTTGATGGGACAGTGTAGGGGGAGCTTTACTCTGTATCTAACCCGTGCTGCACCTGCCCTGGGAGTGTTTGATGGGCCAGGGTAGAGGGAGCTTTACTCTGTATCTGACCCGTGCTGTACCTGCCCTGGGAGTGTTTGATGGGACAGTGTAGAGGGTGTGTTACTCTGTATCTAACCCGTGCTGTACCTGCCCTGGGAGTGTTTGATGGGACAATATAGAAGGAGTGTTACTCTGTATCTAACCCATGCTGTACCTGCCCTGGGTGTGTTTGATGGGCAGGGTAGAGGGAGCTTTACTCTGTATCTAACCTATGCTGTGTCTGCCCTGGGATTGTTTGATGGGACAGTGTAGAGGGTGCGTTACTCTGTATCTGACCTGTGCTGTACCTGCCCTGGGAGTGTTTGATGGGACAGTGTAGAGGGAGCTTTACTCTGTATCTAATCCGTGCTGTACCTGCCCTGGGAGTGTCTGATGGGATAGTGTCAAGGGGGCTTTACTCTGTATCTAACCCATGCTGTACCTGCCCTGGGAGTGTTTGATTTGACAGTGTAGAGGGAGCTTTACTCTGTATCTGATCCGTGCTGTACCTGCCCTGGGAGTGTTTGATGGGACAGTGTAGAGGGAGCTTTACGCTGTATCTAATCCGTGCTGTACCTGCCCTGGGAGTGTTTGATGCGACAGTGTAGAGGGAGCTTTACTCTGTATCTAACACGTGCTGTACCTGCCCTGGGAGTGTTTGATGCGAGAGTGTGGAGGGAGCTTTACTCTGTATCTAGCCCGTGCTGTACCTGCCCCGGGAGTGTTTGATGCGACAGTGTAGAGGGAGCTTTACTCTGTATCTAACCTCTGCTGTACCTGCCCTGGGAGTGTTTGATGGGACAGTGTAGAGGGAGCTTTACTCTGTATCTAACCTGTGCTGTACCTGCCCTGGGATTGTTTGATGGGGACAGTGTAGAGGGAGCTTTACTCTGTATCTAACCCGTGCTGTACCTGCCCTGGGAGTGTTTGGTGGGACAGTGTAGAGGGAGCTTTACTCTGTATCTAACCCGTGCTGTACCTGCCCTGGGAGTGTTTGATGGGACAGTGTAGAGGGAGCGTTACTCTGTATCTAACCCTGTGCTGTACCTGCCCTGGGAGTGTTTGATGCTGACACTGGGTGCTGTATCGGGTAGTGATCCATTCCCCAGTACTAACATCCCTCTGCTTGACGAGCCACAAGCAAACAATGTCAGATTATAACCTACAGTTATGAATATGGGGGAAAAAAATTATTAGTTTTGAAATGTATTTCATATCTTTGTAATTAAAGATGCCAATGGTGTTAATGAGACCTTTTGCAGCCAAGAACTAGAATATTCTTTGAGGATAAAGGGGAAGTTAAAACTGCCGCTGGTACCTTGGTGGTTTTCTAATTATGTGGCTGAAGCAGATTGTTTTGATTTTGGAGTCTCAGCCTGTGCCCCACAGGGCTGGTACCAGCGGGCAGGAATCTAATCTGTGCCCACACGAGGGAGGGAGATGTGGCGATTGGGCGGGTGCTCAGTGACTTTCTCACACTGGCTGGGATGAGGCTGTGTTTGGTACACTTCCCCGCAGTTCCCACTGTGACTGACTCTCGTATGTGTTTCATTTAAAAGCTGACTCCAGTCCCCCTCCCCTCGCTGTCCCAGACACATTCTACCAGCCGGACCAAGGGCACTGTCACTGTCATCGCCCGGCTCAGCTGCTCACAGACCTCAGCACTCTCTCCAACGTACGGTAAGTCTCAGTCACATTTTGCAAGCTGCAAGTGGTTAATTTTATACAAAGGACAAGATTTGATCAGCGATATCTAGTTTTTCCCGATTGATTTGCGGTTCTAATCCTGTCCCAGCATTTCGTAGATTGGTCCCAGGCTTTTGCTAGTCATGCGCTTTAAGTCAAGAAGGTAGTTTTGAAGTTGACCTCTTGTTTCCAGGCTGAAAATCCCAAGTCTCTGTAGACTGTCCTGACTCTGGGATCAGCCTCGTGGCTCCTGTCTCCAGTCCTTGACAGTGTCTCCTGCGTCTTGGTGACCAGACCTGGACAGAGTCCTCAAGGTGCGGCCTGACCAGCGCTCTTTATCTGTTTGCGTGAGGGTGCATGCATCCTCCTTTCTCGCAATGTGTTCATGTCATAGAATCAGAGGATCTTACAGCACAGAAGAAGACCTTTCGGCCCATCGTGCCTGTGCCGGCTCTTTGAAAGAGTTACCCAATTAGTCCCACTCCTCTGCTCTCTCCCCATAGCCCGACTCATTTTTTTCTTTTGATGTACTTATCCAATTAGCTTTTGAAAATTATTATTTAAGCTGGTTCCACCAACCTTTCAGGCAGTGCATTCCAGATCAGAACCCGCTCCGTAAAAAAAATTCTCCTCATCTCCCCCCTGGTTCTCTCACCAATGACCTTCAATCTGTGTCCACTGGTTACCAACCATCCTACCAGTAGAAACAGTTTCTCCATATCGACTCTGTCAAAACACTTCATCATTTTATCTCCACTATTAAGTCTCCCCTTAACCTTGACAGCACTAAGGAGAACAATCCCAACTAATCTAGTGTCTCCACATAGCTGAAGTCTTTCATCCCTGGTACCATTCTCGTAAATCTCCTCTGCACCCTCACCAAGGCCTTAACATCCTTTCTAAAGCGTTGTGCCCAGAATTGGAAAGAATACTCCAGCTGAGGCCCAACCAGTGTTTTTTTAAAGGTTTAGCTTTACCTCCTTGTTTTTGTATTCTATGCCTCTATTTATAACGCCAAGGATCTCTTATGCTTTTCTAACAGCTTAATCGACTTGTCCTGCCACCTTCAAAGATTTGAGTACATACAACCCCAGGTCTCTCTGTTCCTGGACCCCCTTTAAAATGATGCCATTTTGATTATATTGCCTCTCCTCGTTCTTGCTCCCATCATGTCCTTCTCAGAGTTTGCACACGGTGGTCTCACAGCTCCGTGCCGCCCCTGGGCGGTGAGCACAAAGGTGTTTATTGGGCTGCGGTGCCTGTGGCTGCGGTGATCATTGCATCGTGGACACGTGCCCCTTGTGTCTCATGCTGACCCTCACTGCAGGGTGAGGCTCCGAGCCGGATGAGCAGCGCACCGATTGCCAGAATTTCAGCAATTCCTGCACACTGTGCCATTTCAAAAAAAGGTCGTGCCTATTTGCAACATCAGATTTCTGATTGGACCCCTTGGCGGACAAGACCAGATTTCTGATTGGTCCCGTTGGAGGACAAGACCAGATTTTTGATTGGTCCCGTTGGAGGACAAGACCAGATTTCTGATTGGTCCCCTTGGAGGACCAAACACACCCAACAGTTTGTCGGGAATGTGTAATTTGATCCTGCCTGCTGGAGAGTAATCCAGATCTCTGCAATGTGTGATTTTATCCAAAAATGAGAAGTCGCACAACACCAGGTTATAGTCCAACAGATTTATTTAAAATTACAAGCTTTCGGAGCTGTCGCCCCTTCCTCAGATAGAGTAGCTGTGAGAGAATCTCCCAGAATTCACAATATAAACACAGAAAAAAAGGAATTCAAATCTTTCCCTAAGATTTCTCATTTTTGTCCACCCCAGTCCAACGCCGGCATCTCCACATCATGATTTTATCCAGTCATTGTCAGCCAGGCTCCAGAGCTCACAGTGCTAACACTACTGCTTTCAGAGAACAGACAGAGCTCACCCTCCCGGGTTAGGAACACGCACAGCGCTCACACTGCCGAGTTCAGGTCGGAAGGGGTGATGCCCTCTCCTCTACCCCTTCGATGCCCTCTCCTCTCCCCCTTCGATCCCCTCTCCTCTCTCCCCCCATCGATCCCCTCTCCTCTCCCCCCTTCGATCCCCTCTCCTCTCCCCCTTCGATCCCCTCTCCTCTCTCCCCCCATCGATCCCCTCTCCTCTCCCCCCTTCGATCCCCTCTCCTCTCCCCCTTCGATCCCCTCTCCTCACTCCCCCCATCGATCCCCTCTCCTCTCCCCCTTCGATCCCCTCTCCTCTCCCCCTTCGATTCCCTCTCCTCTCCCCCCTTCGATCCCCTCTCCTCTCCCCCATCGATCCCCTCCCTCTCCCCCCTTCGATCCCCTCTCCTCTCCCCCATCGATCCTCTCTCCTCCCGCCTTCGACCCCTTCTCGTCTCCCCCCTTCGATCCCCTCTACTCCCCCCCTTCGATCTCCTCATTTCCCCCCCTACGATCCCCTCCCTCTCCCCGCATCGATCCGCTCTCCTCTCACCCTTCGATCCCCTCTCCTCCCCCCCATCAATCCCCTCTCCGCCCCAACATTGATCGCCTCTCCTCCTCCACTTCAATCCCCTCTCCTCCCCTCCTTCGATCCCCTCTCCTCAACCCCTTCGATCCCCTCTCCTCCCCTCATCGATCCACTCTCCTCTCCCCCTTCGAACCCCTCTCCTCTCCCCCTTCGATCCCCTCTCCTCTCTCCCCGCTTCGATCCCCTCTCCTCTCTCCCCCCTTCGATCCCCTCTCCTCTCTCCCCCACTTCAATCCCCTCTCCTCCCCTCCATCGATCCCCTCTCCTCACCCCCTTCGATCCCCTCTCCTCCCCCCATCGATCCACTCTCCTCTCCCCCTTCGAACCCCTCTCCTCTCCCCTTTGATCCCCTCTCCTCTCTCCCCCCTTCGATCCCCTCTCCTCTCTCCCCCCTTCGATCCACTCTCCTCTCTCCCCCCTTCGATCCCCTCTCCTATCCCCCCTTCGATCCCCACTCCTCCCCTCATCGATCCCCTCTCCCCGCCATCGATCCCCTCTCCTCCCCGCCATCGATCCCCTCTCCTCTCCCCCTTCGATCCCCTCTCCTCCCCACCATCGATCCCCTCTCCGCTCCCCCCCTTCGATCCCCTCTCTCCTCCATCGATCTCCTCTCCTCCCCCCCTTCGATCCCCTCTCTCCCCCATCGATCTCCTCTCCTCCCCCCCTTCGAACCCCTCTCTCCCCGCTTCGATTCCCTCTCCTCCCCCCCATCGATCCCCTCTCCTCCCCGCCATCGATCCCCTCTGCTCTCCCCGCTTCGATTCCCTCTCCTCTCCCCCCTTCGATCCCCTCTCCTCCCCCCCATCAACAGCCTCTCCTCAGCCCTTCGATCCCCTCTCCCCCCCATCGATCCCCTCTCTCCCCCATCGATCCTCTCTCCTCTCCCCCGTTCGATCCCCTCTCCCCCTCTTCGATCCCCTCTCTCCCCCATCGATCCCCTCTCCTCCCCCCTTCGATCCCCTCTCCTCTCCCCCCTTCGATCCCCTCTCCTCCACGGCATCGATCCCCTCTCCTCTCCCCCGTTCGATCCCCTCTCCTCCCCCCCATCGAACCCCTCTCCTCCCCCCCATCGATCCCCTCTCCTCCCCCCCATTGAACCTCTCATCTCCCCCGCATCGATCCCCTCTGCTCTCCCCCCTTCGATCCCCTCTCCTCCCCGCTTCGATCCCCTCTCCTCCCCGCTTCGATCCCCTCTCCTCCCCGCTTCGATCCCCTCTCCTCCCCGCTTCGATCCCCTCTCCTCCCCCGCATCGAACCCCTCTCCTCTCCCTCTTTGATCCCCTCTCCTCTCCCCCTTTGATCCCCTCTCTCCCCCATCGATCTCCTCTCCTCTCCCCCTTCGATCCCCTCTCCTCTCCCCCTTCGATTCCCTCTCCTCTCCCCCCTTCGATCCTCTCTCCTCTCCCCCATCGATCCCCTCCCTCTCCCCCCTTCGATCACCTCTCCTCTCCCCCATCGATCCCCTCCCTCTCCCCCCTTCGATCCCCTCTCCTCTCCCCCATCGATCCTCTCTCCTCCCGCCTTCGACCCCTTCTCGTCTCCCCCCTTCGATCCCCTCTACTCCCCCCCTTCGATCTCCTCATTTCCCCCCCTACAATCCCCTCCCTCTCCCCCCATCGATCCGCTCTCCTCTCACCCTTCGATCCCCTCTCCTCCCCCCCATCAACAGCCTCTCCTCAGCCCTTCGATCCCCTCTCCTCTCCCCCATCGTCCTCTCTCCTCTTCCCCATCGTCCTCTCTCCTCACCCCCATTGATCCCCTCTCCCCCCATCGATCCCCTCTCTCCCCCATCGATCCTCTCTCCTCTCCCCCGTTCGATCCCCTCTCCCCCTCTTCGATCCCCTCTCTCCCCCATCGATCCCCTCTCCTCCCCCCTTCGATCCCCTCTCCTCCCCCCCCTTCGATCCCCTCTCCTCCACGGCATCGATCCCCTCTCCTCTCCCCCGTTCGATCCCCTCTCCTCCCCCCCATCGAACCCCTCTCCTCCCTCCCATCGATCCCCTCTCCTCCCCACCATTGAACCCCTCTCCTCCCCCGCATCGATCCCCTCTGCTCTCCCCCCTTCGATCCCCTCACCTCCCCGCTTCGATCCCCTCTCCTCCCCGCTTCGATCCCCTCTCCTCCCCGCTTCAATCCCCTCTCCTCCCCGCTTCGATCCCCTCTCCTCCCCCGCATCGAACCCCTCTCCTCTCCCTCTTTGATCCCCTCTCCTCTCCCCCTTTGATCCCCTCTCCTCTCCCCCCTTCGATCCCCTCTCTCCCCCATCGATCTCTTCTCCTCTCCCCCTTCGATCCCCTCTCCTCTCCCCCTTCGATTCCCTCTCCTCTCCCCCCTTCGATCCTCTCTCCTCTCCCCCATTGATCCCCTCCCTCTCCCCCCTTCGATCACCTCTCCTCTCCCCCATCGATCCCCTCCCTCTCCCCTCTTCGATCCCCTCTCCTCTCCCCCATCGATCCTCTCTCCTCCCGCCTTCGACCCCTTCTCGTCTCCCCCCTTCGATCCCCTCTACTCCCCCCCCTTCGATCTCCTCATTTCCCCCCCTACGATCCCCTCCCTCTCCCCCCATCGATCCGCTCTCCTCTCACCCTTCGATCCCCTCTCCTCCCCCCCATCAATCCCCTCTCCGCCCCAACATTGATCGCCTCTCCTCCCCCACTTCAATCCCCTCTCCTCCCCTCCTTCGATCCCCTCTCCTCAACCCCTTCGATCCCCTCTCCTCCCCTCATCGATCCACTCTCCTCTCCCCCTTCGAACCCCTCTCCTCTCCCCCTTCGATCCCCTCTCCTCTCTCCCCGCTTCGATCCCCTCTCCTCTCTCCCCCCTTCGATCCCCTCTCCTCTCTCCCCCACTTCAATCCCCTCTCCTCCCCTCCTTCGATACCCTCTCCTCACCCCCTTCGATCCCCTCTCCTCCCCCCATCGATCCACTCTCCTCTCCCCCTTCGAACCCCTCTCCTCTCCCCTTCGATCCCCTCTCCTCTCTCCTCCCTTCGATCCCCTCTCCTCTCTCCCCCCTTCGATCCCCACTCCTCCCCCCATCGATCCCCTCTCCCCGCCATCGATCCCCTCTCCTCCCCGCCATCGATCCCCTCTCCTCTCCCCCTTCGATCCCCTCTCCTCCCCACCATCGATCCCCTCTCCTCTCCCCCCCTTCGATCCCCTCTCTCCCCATCGATCTCCTCTCCTCCCCCTCTTCGATCCCCTCTCTCCCCCATCGATCTCCTCTCCTCCCCCCCTTCGATCCCCTCTCTCCCCGCTTCGATCCCCTCTCCTCCCCCCCATCGATCCCCTCTCCTCCCCGCCATCGATCCCCTCTGCTCTCCCCGCTTCGATTACCTCTCCTCTCCCCCCTTCGATCCCCTCTCCTCCCCCCCATCAACAGCCTCTCCTCAGCCCTTCGATCCCCTCTCCTCTCCCCCATCGTCCTCTCTCCTCTTCCCCATCGTCCTCTCTCCTCACCCCCATTGATCCCCTCTCCCCCCCATCGATCCCCTCTCTCCCCCATCGATCCTCTCTCCTCTCCCCCGTTCGATCCCCTCTCCCCTCTTCGATCCCCTCTCTCCCCCATCGATCCCCTCTCCTCCCCCCCTTCGATCCCCTCTCCTCTCCCCCCTTCGATCCCCTCTCCTCCACGGCATCGATCCCCTCTGCTCTCCCCCGTTCGATCCCCTCTCCTCCCCCCCATCGAACCCCTCTCCTCCCCCCCATCGATCCCCTCTCCTCCCCCCCATTGAACCCCTCTCCTCCCCCGCATCGAACCCCTCTCCTCTCCCCCTTCGATCCCCTCTCCTCTCCCCTTCGATCCCCTCTTCCCCGCTTCGATCCTCTCTCTCCCCCATCGATCCTCTCTCCTCTCCCCCGTTCGATCCCCTCTCCCCCCCTTCGATCCCCTCTCTCCCCCATCGATCTCCTCTCCTCTCCCCCTTCGATCCCCTCTCCTCTCCCCCCTTCGATCCCCTCTCCTCCCCCGCATCGAACCCCTCTCCTCCCCGCCATCGATCCCCTCTCCTCCCCCCATTGAACCCCTCTCCTCCCCCGCATCGAACCCCTCTCCTCTCCCCCTTCGATCCCCTCTCCTCTCCCCCTTCGATCCCCTCTTCCCCGCTTCGATCCTCTCTCTCCCCCATCGATCTCCTCTCCTCTCCCCCTTCGATCCCCTCTCCTCCCCCGCATCGAACCCCTCTCCTCTCCCCCCTTCGATTCTCTCTCCTCTCCCCGCTTCGATCCCCTCTCCTCGCCCCCCTTCGATCCCCTCTCCTCCCCCCATCAATTCCCTCTCCTCCCCCCCCATCGATCCTCACTCCTCTCCCCCTTCGATCCCCTCTCCTCCCCCCCTTCGATTCCCTCTCCTCTCCCCCATCGATCCCCTCTCCTCTCCCCCATCGATCCCCTCTCCTCCCCCATCGATCTCCTCTCCTCCCCCCCTTCGATCTCCTCTCTCCCCCATCGATCTCCTCTCCTCCCCGCTTCGATCCCCTCTCCTCCCCCCGCATCGATCTCCTCTCCTCCCCCGCATCGATCGCTCTCCTCTCCCCCTTCGATCCCCTCTCCTCCCCCCCCATCGATCCCCTCTCCTCTCCCCGCTTCGATTCCCTCTCCTCCCCCCCATCAACCGCCTCTCCTCAGCCCTTTGATCCCCTCTCCTCTCCCCCATCGTCCTCTCTCCTCTTCCCCATCATCATCTCTCCTCACCCCCATCGATGCCCTCTCCCCCCCATCGATCCCCTCTCTCCCCCATCGATCCTCTCTCCTCTCCCCCGTTCGATCCCCTCTCCCCCCCTTCGATCCCCTCTCTCCCCCATCGATCTCCTCTCCTCTCCCCCTTCGATCCCCTCTCCTCTCCCCCCTTCGATCCCCTCTCCTCCCCCGCATCGAACCCCTCTCCTCCCCGCCATCGATCCCCTCTCCTCCCCCCCATTGAACCCCTCTCCTCCCCCGCATCGAACCCCTCTCCTCTCCCCTTCGATCCCCTCTCCTCTCCCCCTTCGATCCCCTCTTCCCCGCTTCGATCCTCTCTCTCCCCCATCGATCTCCTCTCCTCTCCCCCTTCGATCCCCTCTCCTCCCCCGCATCGAACCCCTCTCCTCTCCCCCCTTCGATTCTCTCTCCTCTCCCCGCTTCTATCCCCTCTCCTCGCCCCCCTTCGATCCCCTCTCTTCCCCCCCATCAATTCCCTCTCCTCCCCCCCATCGATCCTCACTCCTCTCCCCCTTCGATCCCCTCTCCTCCCCCCCTTCGATTCCCTCTCCTCTCCCCCATCGATCCCCTCTCCTCTCCCCCATCGATCCCCTCTCCTCCCCACCATCGATCCCCTCTCCTCCCCCCATCGATCCCCTCTCCACCCCCGCATCGATCCCCTCTCCTCGCCCCCCTTCGATCCCCTCTCCTCCCCCCCATCAATTCCCTCTCCTCCCCCCCATCGATCCTCACTCTTCTCCCCCTTCGATCCTCTCTCCTCCCCCACATCGATCCCCTCTCCTACCCCCCTTCGATCCCCGCTCCTCCCCCCCATTGATACCCTCTCCTCTCCCCCCTTCGATCCCCTCTCCTCCCCCCCATCAATCCCCTCTCCATTCCCCCCTTCGATCCCCTCTCCTCCCCCCCATCGATCCCCTCTCCTCCCCCGCTACGATCCACTACCTCTCCCCCTTCGATCCCCTCTCCTAACCCCCTTCGACCCGGTCTCTTCTCCCCCATTGATACCCTCTCCTCTCTCCCATCGATCCCCTCTCCATCCCCTCCTTCGATCCCCTCTCCTCTACCACATCGATCCCCAACCTCTCGCCCCTTCGATCCCCTCTCCTCTCCCCCATCGATCCCCTCTCCTTCCCCACCCCTTCGACCCCTCTCCTCTCTCCCCCTTCGATCCCCTCTCCTCTCCCCCTTCGATCCCCTCTCTCACGCCCTTCGATCCCCTCTCTCCCCCTTCTATCCCCTCTCCTTCCCCCCCTTCGATCCCCTATCCTCTCCTCAACCCCTTCGATCCCCTCTCCTCTCCCCCATTGATCCCCTCTCCTCACCCCTTCGATCGCCTCTCCTCACCCCCTTCGATCCCCTCTCCTCACCCCCTTCGATCGCCTCTCCTCTCCCCCTTCGATCCCCTCTCCACTCCCCTTCGAACCCCTCTCCTCTCCCCCTTCGATCCCCTCTCCTCTCCCCCATCGATCCCCTCTCCTCACCCCCTTCAATCGCCTCTCCTCTCCCCCTTCGATCCCCTCTCCTCTCCCCTTCGATCGCCTCTCCTCTCCCCCTTCGATCGCCTCTCCTCACCCCCGTCGATCCCCTCTCCTCTCCCCCCTTCCATCCTCTCTCCTCTCCCCCATCGATCCCCTCTCCTCCCCCCAATCGATCCCCTCTCCTCACCCTCATCGATCCCCTCTCCTCCACCCCCTTCGATTCCCTCTCCTCTCCCCCATCGATCCCCTCTCCTCCCCCCCATTGATCCACTTTCCTCTCCCCCTTCGATCCCCTCTCCTCTCCCCCTTCGATCCTCTCTCCTCTCTCTCCTTCGAACCCCTCTCCTCTCCCACTTCGATCCCCTCTCCTCCCCCCCATCGATCCCCGCTCTCCCCCTTCGATCCCCTCTCCTCTCCCCCATCGATCTCCTCCCTCTCCCCCTTCGAACACCTCTCCACCCCCCTTCGATCCCCTCTACTCCCCTGCATCGATTCTCTCTCCTCTCCCCGCTTCGATCCCCTCTCCTCTC
>JASTWF010001748.1:0-61788 GCA_030390025.1 Squalus acanthias
ATTGGCCTAGAAATTCGATTCGAAGGCTTGCCGTGGGGGTAAGGATCGCCCACGATATCACCTACCGCATCTGCTGTTCTTGTTTGCCCCCGCAGGAATTTCGGGTCCTGGGACTCTCTCTGGTGTCGCGGCGCAGTGTTTGCGTGTTCCACGGGAGCAGTTATGTGCGATGCGACCCCTGGGATCACGTGGGCCATGGAGAGCCAATGGCAGCAGACCATCTTTCATTCTTAGATTTGACAGGAGACCTGTCAAATCTATTAATTGAAATCGGTTCCAAAAGAACAGCTGAACATCAAATAAATTTAAAAAAAAACCTCACATTAATAAAATAACTATAGTTAAATAAATTAACCACATTAAACAAAAATTTAAATTTTTGAAAAAATTAAAATACTTTTTAAAAGTTATAAAAATAAACTTACCTTCTTTAAAGTCTCTAAAAAAGATAAACCTGTTGAAAAAAATTCAAAATTATACTTAATTAACTACTTACCTTGTTCAAAATGGGTCTTACGCCTCCTTTTTACTCGCGTAGCATATTCCCTACTTCCCCTCGCATTGAAACCTGAAAAAAAACCTAAGTGTGCTGCATGCGCGCAGCCTCTCGTGCGCACGCGGTTCACCTGGGAACCGCCCCCCACGCCATACCGGAAGTGACGGTTTCCCGGGCATGCGCAGTGCATGCAGGAAACCGGCACTTCGGGAATGAATACGGGTGAGTACGCACTGAGTACTCACCCGAGAACGGCCGAATTTTTGGGCCGATGTTTTTGCGGTGTGATATTTCTACCGGAGCAGAAGGTACAATTGGTGTTGCCGCAAACTATCTAATTGCTCGCTGTTCCAGGTTGCCACTTCGGTTCCTCAGGCCCACCATGTTGCAATAACGGCTGGGAGTTTTAAAGGATCCCTTCACTGTTACTTCTTGGCAGGAGGGAAAGTGGGGCCAGTTTTAACTGTTAAACCAGCATCTATCAGGCAAAGAATAATGTGCAGGAAATAGATTCGATTTCAATGCAGTGACTAAGCCTTTGGCACAAACGAGAAGATGTGTAAACTCACGGGTTATCTGTACATGTTTCCAACATCATGCTGAAACCAAACAAGAAATCACCTGAAACATAGAAACATAGAAAATAGGAGCAGGAGTAGGCCATTCGGCCCCTCGAGCATGCTCCGCCATTCAATGCGATCATGGCTGATCATCCAAATTCAGTACCCTGTCCCTGCTTTCTCCCCATATCCCTTGATCCCCTTAGCCTTAAGAAATATATCTAACTCCTTCTTGAAAATATTTAATGAATTGGACTCTACTGTCTTCTGTGGTAGAGAATTCCACATGTTCACCACTCTCTGGGTGAAGAAATTTCTCCTCATCTCAGTCCTAAATGGCTTACCCCTTATCTTTAAACTGTGACCCCTGGTTCTGGACTCCCCGCCATCGGGAACATCCTTCCTGCATCTAGTCTGTCTAGTCCTGTTAGAATTTTATAAGTTTCAATGAGATCCTCTCTCATTCTTCTAAACTCTAGCGAATACAAGCCGAATCGACCCAATCTCTCTACATACGTCATTCCTGCCATCGCAGGTATCAGTCTGGTGAATCTTCGCTGCACTCCCTCCATGGCAAGAACATCCTTCCTCAGATAAGGCGACCAAAACTGCACACAATACTCAAGGTGTAGCCTCACCTTCACAGGTTGTTGAGAATTACCTCTCACGGGTTATTGAGAATTACAAGGACGGAAGTTACATACAGACAATCGCCCAAACACCATATCCACAATTATAGATTCATTTTACCGCCGAAATTCAACATTGCAGGAGCGAGGTCGTCCATACTGGATGCTTAATTACCATTACTCTGATGGACTGTATCACACACATATGTGTCGTCAAACTTCCGACAAAATCTCAGATCAATTTCAGAGTGGACCGAGTGGGTTCGTGATATGGAGAGTACATCGAGGTCTCTGTCAACGTGGCATTGTTACTCAGATAGCCACAATTTACAATGGGACACGCAACTTGTTGGGTGTCGTTACGTGGTTACAGGGCCACAAACAAATAACCGTCAAACTGACAATTCCCCAAGTGAGCCTTAACCCATTGAAATCCAAATGGTCCCAGTGCTGTGCGGGTCAAGTCCAGCGGCCACTTCTGGTGTAATAAAGCTCGAACGATTTTCCTTATCAATTCATTCAGACTCAATTGCACATTTTGGCAAAGGCTGGCCCACGCTGCCCCGTTTAACCCCTGCGGTGTTATGTTCCCTAATGTCATCAGGACTGAGTGGGTATTGTAGTAGAAATTAATTGAGGTATTGGTTAGAATCTTCTAGTCCTCAGTCAGCACAATATCGGGCGCCCCTCCCTTTGTTTCAGCCTAGGTCATCGCCAGTAATTGAAGTATAAGAATCTCAACATTCTTCGAATGTATGCCGACCTCTATGTATCCCAAGATAGTATCAAACAATTCCCTTTTTGTTCCTGCCAAGAGGTGAACCACGTCTTCTGAAAAGACGCCTCATTTTTAATATAATCCGAGCACTCTGAGTACGAATGAGCAACCGTGGTAGAATTGGGAATAAATTTAAAAGTGGTCATTCTTAACTGAGCATCCAGAATAACACGGATTGGGTGATTATTTGTACCTGCAGAGGGCCAGCCGGCGGCCCCACAGGCTGGCCACTCACCCCTAAGATTATCATTTGCCCAATCCATCCGACACATTGTAGAAATGTGCTCAATGTCAATTGACAGATGCCCAACCATGATCGTGTAATGTCAAGGTCAGTCACTCTCACCTCACCTCTGGAATTCAGTTCCTTTGTTCATGTTTGGACCAAGGCTGTAATGAAGTCGGGAGCCGAGTGGTCTTGGCGGAACCCAAACTGGGCATCAGTGAGCAGGTTATTGGTGAGTAAGTGCCGCTTGATAGCAGTGTCGACGACACCTTCCGTCACTTTGCTGATGATTGAGTGTAGACTGACGGGGCGGTAATTGGCTGGTTTGGATTTGTCCTACCTTTTGTGGACAGGACATACCTGGGCAGTTTTCCATGTTGTCGGACAGATGCCAGTGTTAAAGCTGTACTTCAGCATGATAGCCGGGATGTTTCAGGGCCCATAGATGTTGCTGTATCCAGTGCCTCAGCCGTTTCTTGATATCACCTGGAGTGAATCGAATTGGCTGAAAACTGGCTTCTGCGATGGTGGGGACCTCAGGAGTAGGCCGATATGGTTCCTCCACTCGGCACTTCTGGCTGAAGATGGTTGCAAACGCTTCAGCCTTGTCTTTTGCACTCGTGTGCTGCGCTTCACCATCATTGAGGATGGGGATATTCATGGAGCCTTTTCCTCCCGTTGGTTGTTTAATGGTCCACCACCATGCACTACTGGATGTGGCAGGACTGCAGTGCTTTGATCTGATCCGTTGATTGTGGGATCGCTTAGTCCTGTCTATATCATGTTGCTTCCGCTTTTTAGCCTGCAGTAGCCCTGTGTTGGCACCTCATTTATAAGTACGCCTGGTGCTGCTCCTGGCATGCTCTTCTACACTCCTTATAGAACCAGGGTGGGTCCCCTGACTTGATGGTAATGGTAGAGTGAGGGATATGCCTGGCCATGAGGTTACAGATTGCTGATAGCCCACAGCGCCTCATGGACATCCAGTTTTGAGCTGCTAGATCTGTTCTGATTCTATCCCATTTTGCACGGTGATAGTGTCACAAAACACGATGGAGGGTGTCCTCAGTGTGAAGACAGGACTACGTCTCCACAATGACTGTGCGGTGGTCATTGCTACCAATAATGTCTTGGCAGCTATGTCCTACAGGACTCGGCCAGCTCGGTCAGTAGTGGTGCTACCGAGCCACTCTTGGTGATGGACGTTGAAGTCCCCCACCCAGAGTACATTATTTGCCCTTGCTACTCTCAGTGCTTCTTCCAAGTGGTGTTCAACATGGAGGAGTACTGATTCGTCAGCTGAGGGAGGGTGGTTAAGTGGTAATCAGGAGGAGGTTACCTTGCCCATGCTTGACCTGAAGCCATTAGACTTCATGGGGTCTGGAGTCAATGTTGAGGACTCCCAGGCCCACTCCTTTCCGACTCTATACCACTGTGCCACCACCCCTGTTGGGGCAGGACATAACCAGGGACGGTGATGAGGAGTTTTGGCTGAAAGGTATGATTCTGTGAGTATGATTATGTCAGGCTGTTGCTTGACTAGTCTGTGGGACAGCTCTCCCAATTTAGGCACAAGTCCCCAGATGTTGGTGAGGAGGACTTAGCAGAGTCGACTCGGCTGGGTGTGGCGTGTCCGAACCCGGTGCCGAGGTCGATTCGGGGTGGTCCGTCCGGATTCATTCTTAAAATTATTTTGTTTCGTAGCGGTTTGCTATAGCTGAATGGCTTGTTAGGCCATTTCACAGGGCAGTTAAAAGTGAACGACTTTGCTGTGGGTCACATATAGGCCAAACCAGGAAAAGATGGCTAAAGGACATTGGTGAACCTATTTGGGTTTTCAAGGCAATCCGGCAGATTCATGGTTACCATTGCTAATATTAGCTTTTTTTGTTAAATTTCAGATTTATTTATTTAACTGAATTTAAATTCCCCAGCTGCCGTGGTGGGATTTGATGTCACGTCTTTGAATCATTAGACAAGGCCTCGGGATGAGGAGCCCAGTGATATTACCACGACGCTACCGTTCCCGATTTCTCGCACTCCGAGAGCCCGGGCGGCGGTCCGCACTGATCTCCCTCCTATAGATCCGTCTTAACCCGTTTGCTGCGGAACTCCTGGCGCAACGGTAGGACGTCTGAATGCAGATCAGAAGGCTACGTGTCCGTATCACGTCGAAGTCGCAGAATTTTCACATTAACAGTCACCTTTTTGAAGAATAACCTGTTCAGTGTTGGTGCAAAAAATATTTTCTGAGGTCAGTGCTCCTTTTCTGTTACTTTCGATTTACACACAGTTTTATTGAACCGTTTCTATTTTATCTCGGAACAATGTTTAAGGGATGTGGTGTGTTCATTGTTTGTACAATAACTCTGTCACCCAGGGTGAGAAGTGAAGCACAAACCGCCCAGCCTGGGGCTCGCACCTCCTACAGAGACTCCTTTTATGGATGGTTGTTTAAATCGTGTGGTTGATAAGACCAAAGTCGCCGGTTCGATTCTCGTATAAGAAGTTTGTTTCTGACTTTCACGGTTTTTCTTAATATTCAACATACAGACTTTACAAAAACAAAATCCACACAAACTGTCAGGAAGAAATTATTTGAATAACATCTATTGCACTTTTGCACTGGGGCGGAGTAACACATCTTTCTGTTTATTTGGCTTCCTCTTTGCTGATAAAGGTTTAATCACGGCCTGTTCCCGTTAATAGTCACATGCAGTAACACACAGACAGAGCGTGTCTGACCGCCCCGAGAAGTGCAAAAGGCATCAGTTAAGGACAAATCAGGAGAGGATGCTTCGCAATATTAAGGAACAGGATTTCAGTGAACACTCGGGAATGTGCTCCCCATATTTATCATAACCTGGATGAAGGAATCGAGCGTTGTGTATCCAAGTTAGCAGATCACATTGACATCGGAGGCACAGTAAACTGCGTGGATGGGAACAGAAAGTTAAAAAGGGTCATAGAACAGAAGGGAGAGAGAGAGAGAGGGAAAATCTAGCCCCCATTCGTGATCTCTATTCCACATTCGTTCAATTATAATTGCCTTCGTATGAAGAAATGTTTCTTAACTTCTCTCCTGTATGGCCTGACTCTAATTTTAAGGTTGTTTGCCCTTGTCCTAGATTCCCGGACCAACGGGAAACTTTTTTCTCTATTTAACCAAACAATTGCTTACAAAATCCAAACAATCCTTAATCAAATCACCCGTTAACCTTCTACATTCCAGGAAATACTAGCTTAGTTCATGTAATCGCCACTCTTAACCTAACTCTTGGGGTACTGGTAACATTCTGGTGGAAGTCCAGCCCGCTCTCCCAGATCGACAATGTTGTAAATGAACAGTCAGCTTTAGTCGGTGAAACCTATTTATTTATTTCCTGTTAGGACAGAGAGTATTTTTAAACGGTCGGGTGTAAACCAGCTCTGACCGTGTAGAAAACGTTGTAATTTGACGTGTAGAACGCCCACAGATAGAACTCGAAATTGTAATCTTCAGATAAACAACACGATCAACACCTGAGCCAAGCAGCGTATCCATCAGGCCACGCGACCACTGACTGACGCTGATTGTATCGGGTCCGCTTTAATTATCAGTGTCGATGTGTTTAATGTATATTCTCTTGGTGAATTGAGCAAGGGGGCACTTCATCTTCCACGTCACCAGAAAACCAACTACTGAACTTGTAGTTTTGGAAAGTGAGGATGTTCTTGAGGGGACAAGAACAGAATCCATTTGGTTAGATTTGAGGAGCAAAAAGGGTATGATCACGCTGTTGGGGGTATTCTATAGGCCTCCAAATATTGAGAGGGAGGTAGCGGAGCGAATCTGCAGGGAAATCGCAGAGATATGCAAGAACTATAGAGTGGTGATATTGGGGGACTTTCATTACCCGAATATCGATTGGGATAATGCTAGGGTAAAGGGAAAGGAGGGGGAGGAATTTCTGAAATGTGTTCAGGAGAATTTCCTTGACCAATATGTTCTTGGCCCAACTGAGAAGGAGGCATTGCTGGATCTGGTGCTGGGGAATGAGGTGGGCCAGGTCGACCAAGTGTCTGTGGGAGAACACTTGGGTAAGAGTGATCATCGTATCATAAGATTTAGATTAACAATGGAGAGGAGCAAGGAACAACCTAGAGTGGAACTTCGAAAGTGGAATAGAGCTAACTTCAATGGGATGCAAAAATATCTATCTAGGGTGAAATGGAACCAAAGACTGAGAGGAAAAACTGTAACGGAACAATGGGTCATCTTTAAGGAGGAGATGTTCCAAGTACAGGCTAGGTACATTCCAATAAGAGGGAAGGGTAAGGGAACCAAAGGAAGGGCTAATGGAGGACGAGGGAGATAGAGAAGATAATGAAACAAAAAAGAGGACGTATGATGCATGTCAGTGAATTCTTCAAGGGAGAACCAGACCAAATACAATAGGTTGAGAGGGGATGTGAAGATCAAAATAATTATATTGGCAAAGAGAGAATATGAGAGTAGAATGGCAGTTTAAATAAAAGGGAACCAACAATCTTCTACTGGCATGTAAACAGTAAGCGGGTAGTAAGAGTGGCATGGGGCCTATTAGAGACAAAGAAGGTGATATGTGCTTAAAGGCGCACGGGCAAGGCTAGAATACTCATGGCCCAGAAATTAAACAGTGAGGGTTCCCGCGGGGGTAAGGAATCCCCGCGATATCGCACTCCGCGCCTACCTTTTTGCTCCGGGCCCACACGAACTTTAGTCTCAAAGGCTCTCTCTCTTGGAACCGTGCAGTGCTTGCGTGACCCAGAGACGCAATTAGTTCGTGCGAGCTCTGGGATCACGTGATTCAGTTAGAGCCAATGGCAGCACACCATCTTTCATTCATAGTTTTGACAGGAAGACCTTTCAAAGCTATGAATACTATATCCCCCCAAAAGAACAGCTAAACCTCAATTAATTTTTAAAAAGCCATCACATTAATAAAATAAGTATAGTTGAATAAATTAACCACTTTAAACAAAAACTTACCTTTCTTTAAAGTCTCTAAAAAAGATAAACCTGTTGAAAAAATTTAAAATAACACTTAATTAACTACTTACCTTGTAAAAAGGGGGTCCTACGCCTGCTTTCTTTATGTGTAAAATGTTCACCACTTACCTGCGCGTTCAAAGCTGAAAAAATAACTAAGTGCACTGCGTGCGCACAGCCTGTAGCGCGCACGTGCTTCACTTAGCAACCGCCCCCTTTTGAATTCACGAAGTGCCGGTTTCCCGCGCATGCGCAGTGCATGCAGGAAACCAGCAATTGGAGACCGAATACCGAGAGTACACAGTGCGTACTCTCGCGTATTAGGTCTAATTTTCGGGCCAATTAGTTTTTTGTATCGGTGTTTACTAAGGAGGTGGATGCTGACAAAATATCGGTAGAAGTGAAAAAGGTAGAAGCAATGGAAGGGGTGAAAATTGATAGACATAACATACTAGAAATGCTGGGTATGCTTAGAGTGGACAAGTCACCTGCTCCAGATGGCTTGCGTCCCAGGTTGCTAAGGGAATTGTGGGAGGTGATAGCGGAAGGGTTTGCCATAATTTTACAATCTTCCCTAGATGCGGGAGAGATGCCTGAGGATTATGGCCCGAAAATTAGACCTAATACCGAGAGTAGGCACTGTGTACTCTCGCCTATTAGGTCCCGAAATGCCGGTTTCCTGCATGCACTGCGCATGCGCGGTAAACCGGCACTTCGTGTATGGCGTGGGGGGCGGTTCCTAAGTGAACTGCGTGCACACTACAGGTTGCGCGCACGCAGTGCACTTAGTTTTTTTTTCAGGTTTGAACGCGTAGGTAAGTGGTGAAGATTTTACACATAAAGATAGCAGGCGTAGGACCCCCTTTTAACAAGGTAAGTAGTTAATTAAGTGTTATTTTAAAAAAATTTCAACAGGTTTATCTTTTTTAGAGACTTTAAAGAAAGGTAAGTTTATTTTTATAACTTTTAAAAAGAATTTAAATTTTTTCAAAAATGTAATTTTTTGTTTAAAGTGGTTAATTAATTTAACTATAGTTATTTTATTAATGTGATGGCTTTTTTTTTATTTAATTGAGGTTAGCTGTTCTTTTGGGGGCTTGTTGTATTCATAGCTTTGACAGCCCTTGCTGTCAAAACTATGAATGAAAGATGGTGTGCTGCCATTGGCTCTAACTGGCCCACGTGATCCCAGAGCTCGCACGAACTAATTGCGCCTCTGGGACACGCAAGCACTGCACGCCGGCAACAGGGAGAGGCCCTCGAACTGAAGTTCGTGTGGGCCCGAAACAAAAAGGTAGGCGCGGAGTGCGATATCGCGGGGAATCCTTACCCCCGCGGCAACCATCGATGTTTAATTTCTGGGCCTAAGGTTGTAAGGACAACCCTAGTAACTACAGGCTGGTCAGTTTAACATCAGCAGTGGGTAAAATTTTAGAAACAATAATCAAGGAAAAAAATAACGGTCATTTGAAGAGGTTTAAGCTAATTAAGGAGAGCCAACACGGATTTGTAAAAGGCAGATCCTGTTTGACTAATCGAATTCAATTTTTTGATGAAGTAACAGAGAGGATTGATGAAGGGAATGCAATGAATGTTGTCTACATGGATTTTCGAAAGGCATTTGACAACGTACCAGATAGAAGGCTGGTTAACAAAATTGAGGCTGATGGAATAGGTAAGTCAGTGGCAGCTTGGATAAGGAATTGGCTTAAGAACAGGAAACAGCGAGTTGTGGTAAATGGCCGTTTAATCAGACTGGAGGATGGTAGTCAGTGGTGATCCCCAAGGATCACTGCTGGGGTCACTGCTTTTTTTGATGTATATAAATGGCCTGGATATTGGAGTACACAGTAGAATTTCTAAATTGGACGATAACACCAAACTTGGATGTGTGGCAAGCAGCGATAATGATACCAGTCGACTGCAACAGGACAGAGACAGGGTAGCAGAATGGACAGACAACTGGCAGATGGAATTTAATATAGAGAAGTGTGAGGTGATGCGTTTTGGCAGAAAGAACAGGAGTGTACATATACACTTAATGGCAAAGTTTTAAAGAGTGTGCAGGGAAAGAGGTACCTGGAAGTTAATGTGCATAGGTCCCTGAAGGTGGCAGGACATATTGAGAGAGTAGTTAGCAAAGCATATGGGATCTTGGACTTCATAACTAGAGGTATTGAGTACAAAATTAGCGAAGTTATGCTGAACCTTTATAAAGCACTGGTTAGGCCACAACTGGAGTATCGCATCCAGTTCTGGTCACCACACTTTAGGAAGGCTATGAAGGCACTTGAGAGGGTGCAGATGAGATTTACCAGAATGGTTCCGGGGATGGGGGATCTTAGCTACAAGGACAGGTTGGAGAAGCTGGATTTGTTTTCATTAGAGCAAAGGACATTGAGGGGTGATTTGATAGAGGTGTACAATATTATAACGGGTTTGGATAGGCTAGACGGGGAATGGGTGATCCCACTAGTTGATGGTAGAATGACTAGGGGACAGAGATTTAAGGTTTTGATCAAGTGATACAGGGGGATGTGAGGATAATCATTTTTACGCAGCGAGCGGTAACGACCTGGATTTCGCTGCCGACGGAAGTGGTGGAAGCGGAGACACTCAATTTGTTCAAAGGGAGACTGGATAGGCACTTGAGGGAAATAAACTTTAGTGCTACGTGGATAGAGCGGGGGAACGGGACTGACTGGATTGCTCTACTGAGAGCCGGCATGGACTCGATGGGCCGAATGGCCTCCTTCTGTGCAGTTATGACACTATGACTCTATGAGCTGTTTTCTGATGAACATCGTCCCAGTCTGGCCGATATGTGCAGCATCAGGATTCGCAGGCAAATAGATAAGCGAAACAGATCAAGCTAAGAAGGTCTGAACTGCCACTACACAGTCGTTTTTGTACAGCGTTTCATGTAACTTCTTTAATTTAAAACATTTACCGAAATATATTAGTATAAGTTAGAGCTCTGCATTGGCTGGAAATAGAACCGGGTCTACCTATGTAGCAAGCGAGACTTCCACCCTGAAACACCAATGCTCACACTTGAGTAAATTCAACTTTCGAGACCCTGCAATTACTTTTTCGCTTTTTGTTCATACAACGGGAAACACAATAGAACATGAGGCAAAGTACTGCAGACGCTGAAAGTGGATTTATTCAGAAAATGCTGGAGAAACTCCGCAGGTCCGGGAACATCTGTGGAGAGAGAAACAAAGGGTTAACGTTACAGGTCGATGGGCTCTCCTGAGGACTGAGGTTTTGCAGTAATCCAAAGTATTGCAGATAATTTTATGAGAATTGCTTTTTCCATAAGAACTTAAGAACATAAGAATTAGGAGCAGGAGTAGGTCATATGGCCCGTCGAGCCTGCTCCGCCATTCAATAAGATTATGGCTGATCTTCGACCTCAATTCCACTTTCCCGCCCGATCCTGAAATCCCTTGATTCCTCAAGAGTCCAAAAATCTACTTCTCTCAGCCTTGAATATATTCAACGACTCAGCATCCACAGCGCTTTGGGGAGAGAATTCCAAAGATTCTCAACCAACTGAGAGAAGAAATTCCTTCTCATCTCAGTCTTAAATGGCCGACCACTTATCCTGAGACGATGCAGGCTCGATGTTTTCAATGGCCATCTCCTGTTTCTGTGTTCCTATGACAGTAACAGGACTAAAACACAAATAGCTGCAAACATACGTTGAATTTATTCTTATTTAACAGCAAAACTATCCGTGTCGTGCGCAATTATGCTGTGGTCAGGGTAAACTCCCGAAGCTGCTGTGTGGCTTACCTGTGACTCCCTTGCCTCTCTCTCCCCTTCCTCCCACACGCTGCCGGTTTTTAAACCTTGTTTTAACTCTGCTGCTCTGGGCCAGTGCATTCCACAGTGTCACAACCCTTTCTACAAATACCGTCTCACTGCTTGACTTCTCTGTTTATTAGTTATGAATCACCTTGAGGTTGCAATGGTGGCGTTTGTGACACATGACGGAATAAACAAGAGAGATGGAGAAATAAAAACCGGCCTCAGACTCCAACAGTCAGTGACAAGCAGCTGATAGACATCAGTGAGCGGATTCGGGGCAAAAGAGCGTGATTTGGCTCCGTGGCTTAGCTGGTCAAAGCGCCTGTTTCGTAAACATGGATGATACTGGGTTCAACTCCCAGCGGGGCCCTTTTGTTATCCTTATGAAACTCCAGGGGTGAGTTTCGTCTCGTGTGAAAGGGCCACAAATGTAACTGCGGCTGCACTGGTTCCCATTCTGGATTAAGGCTCCAGTCGCTGCGGATCATGGGGCGAATTCCACCGCTGTCAAAATTTCTGGCGGTGCTGATTTTTGCCTCTTCACCAAAAATCTATCCTTTCCAAGCAGTGCCGTGCGCGACTTTACTGTGGTCAGAGCAACGCGACAGCAGCTGGTGTGTGACCCCGTGATCGTATCATGGTTGGTATTCTGCGATGTGGCCGCAGCAACCTCGGTTCGAATATAAATTAAGTCACAGCTCGCTTTATATCTTCTGCTCTTTCCGGCACCTGCTGTTAAAACGCAGCGAAAAATCAATCTTTATGACATGAAACAGCATTTTTTTATTGGCGGTGAAAACCTATTTACTCCTTCAAAACCCCGCGCTCTCACATGCCTGAGCTTGATGCTCCATAATTCAAACCTGCCTCTTCTCCTTGCATTTTGTTCCTTCCACAATCAATAGCCATCCTTTACTTTCATCCTTCCATTTCATTGTCACTTTCCTGCGGCATTACCTTAATTTAACATTCACTTTTACCTACTTACACCGTTAAGATTGTTCTGATCCCACCGCTGTTCCTGGGGGCACATGTTCCATTCGCAACAATCTGAATTGGTGCTTTGAAACCATTCGATACATTTATAGAGTCATAGAGTCATAGAGTTATACAGCACAGAAAGAGGCCCTTCGGCACATCGTGTCTGCACCGCCCATCAAGCCCGATCTATTCTAATCCCATTTTCCATCACTTGGTCCCAAGCCTTCTATGCTATGGCGTTTCAAGTGCTCATTCAAATACTTCTTGAATGTTGTGAGGGTTCCTGCATCTACCACCCTTTCAGGCAGTGAGTTCCAGATCCCAACCACCCTCTGGGTGAAAATTTTTTCCTCAAATCCCCTCTAAACCTCCTGCCCCTGATCTTGAAACTATGCTCCCTGGCTACTGATCCCTCTACTAAGGGGAAAAGTTCCTTTATATCTACCCTATCTATGCCCCTCATAATTTTGTAAACCTCAATCAGGTCCCCCCTCAGCCTTCTTTGCTCTGAGGAAAACAACCCCAGCCTGTCCAATCTCTCTTCATAGCTGAAACGCTCTAGCCAAGGTAACAACCTGGTGAATCTCGCTGCACCCTCTCTAATGCAATCACATCCTTCCTATAATAAGCCGACCAGAACTGCACACAGCATTGCAGCTGTGGCATAAATAATGTTTTGTACAGCTCCATCATAACCTCCCTGCTCTTATATTCTATGCCTCAGCTAATGAAGGCAAGTATCCCAAATGCCTTCTTAACCACTTTACCTACCTGTCCTGCTGCCTTCAGGGACCTATGTACATGCACACCAAGGTCCCTCTGATTCTCTGTCCTTCCGAGGGTCCTACCATACATTGTGTATTCCCTTGCCTTGTTAGACCTCCCAAAATGCACCACCTCACACTTTTAGGACGAAATGTAATTTCAAAAATATTTATCAACCTTAATGTTTTAATATCTTTTGTTGAGAAATAAATACTGGGCAGTACAATCGGGAGAAATCCTCGTTCTTTTCGACATACTCTCATGGGATCTGAGGAGTCGGTTTAACGTCTTATCAGAAAGACGGCACCGCCGACAGTGCAGCACCCCGTCAGTACTGCATTGGTGTGTCAGCCTGGATTATGTGCTCAAGTCTCTGGAGTGGTGCTTGAGTTTGTTACCGCTGAGCCACGGCTGACACCTAAACTCAGTTCATTCGGCTGGAGTGAAATGACGGAGATAAAGGGAGAAATTATAATGGAGTAAACCTTCAACTTGGCGTCCAAGAATAAACCGGGCATCGTAATCGGCCGCCCGATTTATGTTACCATCGATTTCATAAGCATTGAAAATCAGGCCTGTCGAAAATGGGCGGGTTCGTGGTCAGTTGCGAATCACTCTGTGTCCGTTTAAACCGGGAGTGCTCACAGTCTCGGATCATTCTGTGTCTGTTTAAAACGGCAGAGCTCACAGTTCGGGATCATTCAGTATGTCAATCTTTTTAAAAGGAGAGCGATTTCAGCTTTGATGACCGAGTTGTTAGAGTTTAACTCAATGCGGCGTGTGCTCCATGTTGCATTGGGTTTCCCTGCGCTGGTGCGAACCCAGCTCGCAGAGGACCTCTTCATTAATTTGAAATATGTTTATCTTTTCCTCAATCCACTTCTTTTTTTGAGCAGTTTCCTTCAATCTGCTCACAATTCTCCCCATAAAAAGTGACTTAGTGGCATCAGCGGACGCGTGGCGTGATGGATAAGGCGTCTGACTCCGGTTGTGGTAGTTCTTCAGCTCTCAGAAGATTGCAGGTTCGATTCCTGCTGCGGTTGTTTAATTAACTGGGCGGCACTTTTTCTGTTCTGAATCTGGCTTCAAACCGACCATTTTTGACAGTCCCTCACCTGAAGCAACGGAAGGCCTTTTGCTTACATTAAGCTGATTGTACATTTTCAATATTGTAGATCTGTGTGCACGGGCAGGATAAGCGGTGCAGTCGTCTGTCTTTCAGAGTATTTCTGCTTCGATGCAAAGAGCAGGAAATGGAATGGTTGAGAGCGGCACAGTGGTGGGACGAGATGGCCGAGAGGTTAAGGCGATGGACTGCTAATCCATTGTGCGTTGCACGCGTGGGTTTGAATCACATCTCGTCCTTATTGCGTTACACGTTTGATGCTGATAAACTTTCCGAGAATTTCACTGAATCTTACTTAAAATAGGTTTTGAAATGGAATTTTCGTGAAAACCTCACAGGTGATTCTGGTCTGTGCCCCTGAATTGTTCATATCTTGTTAAAATTAAAACAGACCACTGGAATTATTTAACTTCTTGAATGAAGGTGGAGCAGAGATCGGCGATTGAGTACCCTCTCTTCCTTCTTCCTTGCTCTGAGATTGGCACCGAATGAAAGACTAGCGGGAACATAGGCAAATGATTATAGGGAGCTGAAAGATAACTTTCTCGTTTGGGAGGCAATGTAATTTCAAAAATATTCATCAACCTTAATGACGAGATTTTCTGTTTTAGTGTATTTGGTTGAGAGATAAATAATGGGCGAGAAATCCTCGTTCTTTTCGGCATACTCTCATGGGATCTGTGGCCTCGGTTTAACGTCTTACTAGAAAGATAGAACCGCCGAGAGCGCAGCACTACCTCATTACTGCACTGGAGTGTCAGCCTGGATTATGTGCTCAAGTCTCTGGAGTGGGGCTTGAGTTGTGCTCCACAGTGAGGAAGGATGTCAAGTCCTCACAGAATGTGCAGTGGAGATTTTCGAGAATGCACAAGGGATGAAATACTTCAATTATGTGCAGAGATGAGGAAACATTAATACGCAGTGATTTTTATGATCTGTAATGCACTGCCTGAAAGGGTAGTGGAAGCAGATTCAATGGTAACTTTCAAAAGGTAATTGGATAAATACTTGAAAAAAATACTGGGCTTTGGTGAAATCACAGGGGAGTGGGATTAATTGGTTCGCTCTTTCAAGGAGCCGGCCCAGGCACGATGGGCCGAATGCCCACTTCTATGCTGTAATATTCTATCATTCTATGATATCGAACTCCACGGCGTCACCTATAGGCGACAGATGCAAAGCTCTGCACCACTCTGCTTCAGTGGGATCTTGTTCCCCAGAGATGGGCTGCAATGCGCTGTCTGAGGCCACATTCGCTGCTTTTTGCCAGCAGCGGGTGATTGACGAGAGCTGCTTTTCGCGGCCTCACAAATTCGGGGCTCTAGAAAACAGCAACAAAGCGATGGACTTGTTGCTGTGTCTGAAATGCAGCTTAGAACAGCTGTTATTAACCGAGGCAGCCCTGCAGAATCTTAGAATGATCTCTCACAAATCAACTGAAGCCAGTCAGAAAGTGAATATCATTTTGCTTTTCCAAAACAAACGGTGTGACTTTTGTTGTGGAAACATGGAGAGAGTCTGATCTGGCTCAGTGCGGTAATATCCATGTCACAGTGAACCAGCTCTCCTGCAACCTGTGCTGCCTCCCATCCGGCCTCTCGGGGCCTTGACTGCTCAGATGAATTCTGATTTCCGTGAAGCCAGTCTCAGGATTTATATATTTTTGATGTGCCTGCTATCCGACCGCAGGGTAAATGTTGGGAATATCAGCCGGGCCCAGCTGGCTACATTTGCCGCTCTTTTGCTTTCAGTCAAAACACACTTTGAAACCTGAAACTGTGAGACAATAAGGTAAAGTTACCCGATCGCTCGTGGAACCATCAATTGTTGAGCTCACAGCCGACCGTGTTAACTGATTGTGCCACAGAGACACAACCCTTTCCATACTGAACCACTATTCACCGACCTATAGCATCAGTCTACAGAGACCAATAAGGATCGATCATGTATTCCGAATTACTTTCGGTCTGCTACAGATAAGCGGAGCATTGGAGACTGTACTTTGTACATTTAGAATTCCAACGCCGTGTCACGTCAGCCCACAGTTCTATTACCGTTCCAAGCCCTCTTTTACATTTGGATGACTTCCAACCTATATCCATGTTTGCTGACGACACTAAGTTATGCGGCACAGTAAGTAGTGTAGGTGGGAGCAGAAAGTTGCAAAGGAACATTGATAGATTAAGAGAGTGGGCAAAACTGTCGCCGATGGTGTTCAACGTGGGGAACTGTCAGATCATCCAATTTAGACCTAAGAGAGATGGATCAGAGTAATTTCAAAAAGGTGAGAAGTTAGGAACTGTGGAGGAGCAGAGAGATTTAAAAGCCCATGTACAGTAATTACTTGAAACTAATGGACAGGTACAAAAAATTGTAAAAGTTTCATGGAATATCAACCTTCACCTCAAGGGGACTGGAGTACAAAGGGGTGGAAGTTCTGCTGGAGGTCTACAGGAAAGATAGGGAAATGGTGGAGGGGGGAGTGGCCTGAGTGATTAAGGATTAAGTCTATTCAATGTTAAGAGAGGATATAATGTGAGGTAAGCAGGCAGTGGAGACCTTACGGGTTGAATTAAGAAATAGGAAAGGATTTAAGACTGTAGTGGGATTTGTGTGTAGGCCCCCTGGTCGCAGCTCTGAAGTGCTAGATTGTATAACTGCAGAGGTTAGACAAGCGTGTAGTAAAGGCAGAGTGGTTCTAATGGAGGATTTTAACTTTCATATGGATTGGTATAAGCAGATTAACACCTATCAGAAGGGTAGTGAATTTATTGAGTGTGTCCGGGATTGTTTCCTACAAGTTTCCTTAGCAGAGGGGTCAAACACCAGGGGGCACAGATTTAAAGTAATTTAAAGAAATTGGTGGAAGATATAAAGGGGATTTGAGGGGAATTTTCTTCACCCAGAGGCTTGTGGGGGTCTGGAACTCACTGCCTGAAAGGGTGGTAGAGGCAGAAACCCAAACCACATTTAAAAAGTACTTGGATATGCACTTGGGATGCTATAACCTGCAGGGCTACGGACCAAGAGCTGGGAAGTGGAATTAGGCTGGATGGCTCTTTGTTGGCCGGCACGGACACGATGAGCCGAAATGGCCTCCTTCCGTACTGTAAGTTTCTATGATTTCTATGAACAGTATGTCCTAGAACCAACAAGGGGGCAAGCGATATTAGATTTAGTAATGAGTAACGAGCCAGATTTATTTATCAGCCTAAGTGTGCGTGAACATTTATTTCACAGCAATCATAACATGATCGAGTTCAACGTAGTGTTTGAAAGGGAGAAACGCGAAACAGCTACAAAGATTCTAGATTTCGGGAAGGCCGACTTCAACGGGATGAGACAGAGCCTGTCCACAGTAAACTGGGCCAATCTGTTCATAGGTAAAACGACAAAAGATCAGTGAGAGGTGTTCAAAAATAATTTAATATGACACAGAATCAGTTGATACCCCTGAGGGGCAAGAACTCTACTGCCCAAAAAACAGGCATGGACGACTAAAGAGGTAAGAGATCGTGTTAAAATAAAAGAAAAAGCAAACAAAAATGCAAAAAAATAGCACAGATCCTGGCGAATGGGAAAGATACAAATAACAGAAAAGGGTCACAAACCAGATAGTAAGAGCTACAAAGAGGGAGTATGAAAAGAAACAGACTGGTGAAATGGGCAGACACATGGCAGATGAAAGTTAACGCAGAGAAGTGCAACGTGATATATTTTGGTCGGAAGAATGAGGAGAGGCAATGTAAACTAAATGGTACAATTTTAATGGAGCCGATTATTTCCTTTTCTCGGCTCCCTCTGGAGATCACTGGCCCCGAAAACGCTCAGAATGCTCTCCCAGAATGCAATTTATTAACCAGCACTAAATGGTACAAGTTTATAGAGGCTTCAGGAACAGGGAGACTTGCGGTGTGCGCACACAAATCTTTGAAGGTGGCAGGACAAGTTGAGGAGGCTGTTAAAAAGGACTTGTGATCCTTTCTTTTATTAATAGATGAATAGAGTATAAAGCAAGGAAATTATGCTAAACATTTATAAAGCACTGGTGAGGCCTCAGCTGGAGTATTGCGTTCAATTCTGGGCTTCACGCTGCTTTAGGAAAGAAGTCAAGGCCTTGGAGAGAGTGCAGAATAGAGTTACTGGAATGGTACCAGGGATGGGGAACCTCATTTATGCGATGAGACTGGAGATGCTGGGATTTTTATCCTTAGAGCAGAGAACGCCAAGAGGAGATTTGATAGAATTGTTCAAAATTATGAATGGTTTTGATAGAGATAAAAAGGTGAAACCTTAAAAAGGAACATTAAATGTGATAAAATCTCGCCAGGCGCAGATGGGGGTCGAACCCATGATTTTCGGTTTACGAGACCGACGCCTTACCACTTGGCCACCGCGCCGTATATCAGATTTTGACTTGAGCTTCATTGGCACGGAACCCCGAATCATTTCAATTCGGTTGAAACAGAACAGGCACTTGCACACAGAAATAAAATGAGACAGTGGAGCCGGCAAATAACAGCCTCATTTACATGAATCCTTTCATAAAACCTTTCAGAGAATCATAGAATCATACATCACAGAAGGAGGTCATTTGCCCCGTCGTGCTCTTGTAAGAGCAATCCAATTATTCCCAGCTCTTTCCACATACCCCAGCAAAATTTTCCAATTCAAGTATTTATCCAATTCCCTTTTGAAAATTGCTATTGAATCTGCTTCCACCACCCTTTCAGGCACAGCATTACAGATTATAACAACTCGCAATGTAAAAAAAACACCTCATCTCCCCTCCGGTCCTTTTGACAATTAACTTCAATCTGTGTCCTCTGTTGTCCTCTGGATATTGCCAGGACTGGAGAATTTTGGCTATGAGGAACGATTGGATAGGCTGGAGTTGTTTTCTTTGGAACAAAGGAGGCTAAGGGAGACTTAATTGAGGTGTATAAAATTATGAGGGGCCGAGCTAGAGTGGATAGGCAGCACCTATTTCAGTTAGCAGAGAGGTAGATAACCAGGAGGATATAGATTTAAAGTAATTGGTAGAATGATGACAGGAGAGTTGAGGAGAACTTTTTTCACCCAGAGGGTGGTGTGGGTCTGTAACTCACTGCCTGAAATGGCGGTAGAGTCAGAAACCCTCATCTTATTTAAAAAGTACTTGGATATGCACTTAAATTGCCGTAAACTGCAAGGCCACGGAACAAGAGCTGGAAAGTGGGATTAGGCTGGATAGCTCTTTCGACCAGCGCAGGCGCGAAGGCCCTCCTTCTGTGCCGTAAATTTCTAAGATCCGATGATTCTAAGATGTTTTGAGTTCTCCTAGGTGTCCTGGGCATATCTGTATCCCACACCCAACATCGCCAATGGGATCTTGGTGTGTGGAAATCGGCTGCCATGTTTTCCTACATTACAAACAGTGACTTCGCTTCAAAAAGTACTTCATTTTCTGTAAAGCACTTAAAAGAAAATCACCATTCTTGGGATGCGGGTGTCGTTGGCAATGCCAGCATTTATTGCCCATCCCTAATTGCCCTTGAGAAGGTGGTAATTAGCGCCTTTTTGAAACACTGCAGTCCATGAGGTGAAGGTACTCAGTGCTGTTAGGGAAGGAGTTCCCGGATTTTGGCCCAGCGACAATGAAGGAACGGCGATATATTTCCAAATCAGGACGGTGCATGCTTTGGAGGGGAACTTGCAGTGGTGGTGTTCCTATGCACTAGCTGTCCTTTTCCTTCTAGGATGTACAGCTCGCGGTTTTGGGAGGTGCTGTGGCAGAATCCTTGGCATTTGTGTAGCACGGTTGCTACTTTCCACGAATCAGCCCAAGCCTGAACGTCGTCTAGGTCTTGCATGCGGGCCAGGATTGCTTCATTATCTGAGGAGATGAGAATGGAACTGAACATTGTGCAATCATCAGCGAGCATCACAACTGCTGACATTATGATAGAGGGAAGGTCATTGATAAAGCAGATGAAGGTGACCGCCTGCAGCGATGTCCTGGGTTGACATGATTGGCCTCCAACAAGAACAACCATCTTCCTTTATGCTAGTTATGCCTCCAGCAGTGGAGATTCACCGCCCGTCCCCCCGCCCCCCGCGATTCCACAGACTTAAATTTTACTCGGGATCCTTGATGCAACACCTGGTCTAATGCTATTTTGATGCCAAGAGCAATCACTCTCACCACCCCTTTAGTATTCAGCTGCTTTGTCCATGTTAGGATCAAGGCTGTAATGAGGTCTTGAGCCTGGTGATCCTGTCGGGACTCAAACTGAGCATTGGTGAGCAATTGGGACATCCCAAGGTCGTGAAAGGTGCTATAGGAGTGCAAGTTCTCTTTTTTACTATTTAAAAACTACTAACACTTGCGTGGTTTATTTGTAGGAACAGATGGTGATCGAGCTGAAACCTTAACCCTACCTTCCTCTCCCCACAGACCCTGCCAGGGGTTCCCAGCATGGCCCGTTTTTAATTGTTAACGTTAAATAGTTCTATAGTTATTAATGACTTAGAAGACACAACAGAGAACCGATGACATGAAGATTGGTGGTACAGTAAGTAGTGTAGACGGTAGCATATAATTACAAAGATATATAGATAGATTAAGTGAATGGGCGAAACAGTGGCCGATGGATTTCAACGCAGGTAAGTGTGTGGTCACCTATTTTAGACCAAAAAAGGGTAGATCCGAGTATTAATTCCAAAGCTCGGAACAGTGGAGTTCCAAAGTGATTTCAGCTCCATGTGCAGATACCACTAAAATGTAGCAGTAAGGTACAAAAATAATCAAACAATCTCATGGCATATTAGGTTTTATAATTACGTGGCTTGAATTTAAAGGGGACGAAGTTATTCTACAGCTATACAGACATCTGGGTGGACCACATCTGGAGTTCTGTGTACAGTTCTGGGCACCGCCCGTTAGAAAGGATAGACTGGCCTTGGAGGGAGTGCAGTGCACATTCACCAGAATGTTACCAGCGCTCCAACGGAGAAAAGTATGAGGAGAGATTACATAAACTGGGCTTGTACTTCCTGGAATATAGAAGGTTGTGGGGATTTGATTGAGGTTTTTAAGATTTTGAAACGAATTGATAAAGTAGATAGAGAGAAAACTTTATTCGCCGTTGGTGGGGTGTTTGGGACAAGGGGACATGATCTTAAAATCAGAGGCAGGCCACTCGGGAAAGAAGTTAGGAACCATTTCTTCACGCAAAGGGTGGTAGCACTGTGGAACTCTCTCCCACACAATAGCAGTATATGCCAGCTCAATTAATAATGTAAATCTGAGACGGGTAGGTTTTTGCTAGACACGGGTTAAAATGTGTGGAACCAATGCAGATGGATGGAGTTGAGACACAGCTCAGATAGGAATTCAGTGAATGGCGAACAGGCTCAAGGGGCTGAATGGCCTCCTCCTGTTCCTATGTTCAGTCAATGGGCAGAAAACCTACTGTAAACGAAAAAAAACGCTGTCTTGTGGATGAATTATAAATATGGCACTAATGTTACAGGGATAATCAACCTCTTTCGCGTTTACAAACCAAAATTTCTTTTAGTTTTTACTCGCACCTCCATTGCCTGAGTATTTACCAGGAGTGGGTCTCGAACCCACGCGGACACACGTCCATTGGATTTTAAGTCCAACGCCTTAACCACTCGGCCATCCTGGTGATAGAAGCCCTGCCGCGTAGTGCTAGAAAATTCGAAAAATCCCTTGCAGACTCCAAATTTAGTTTTCAGCGCAGAGCAAACTACACGTCAGCATAATCTGAAAGTGTGAGAGGATAAAGACATTTTCTGAAACTACGGACGGGGAAAATCTGAACTGCAAAGGCACAGCAGCTGGGCAAATAACGGATTCAGCTGACAGTTCGTCACTCGACAAGAAATCCCTCGGCTTTTAGCCCACAGAACATCTAAATCTTCCGTCAACAACGAACACCTTGGAAAGAATAATGTTAAAATGCACGTCACACACCCAGGTTCAGCAAGCTCAAACTGAACCAGCGCTTAAAGGGTTAACACATCAGGTGCAGTGTAAAATGATGGGGGGGGGGGGGAGTGGGGGGGAACGATGGAGAGAGTGACGGAGAGAAAGTAATAGTTGGACGGTGGAACAGAGACCCAATTAGAAAGTGACTGAGACTGAGTGAGACATACAGAGAGACTAACACACGGAAAGAAAGATAGAAACAGAGAGAAATAGAGCGAATCATAGAGCGAGAAAAAGAGAAACATCACATTAAAGGTGAAAAAGTCCCTGCCGGCAAGGACGGGAATTAAAGCAGTGACCTGAGGTTTACAGGTGAAAACACAAGCTCACTGAGGTAGAGGATTGTCGCATCATAGAACCATAGAATGACGCACTTCCCCCACAGCCCTGCACATTGTTCGCCGTCAAGTATTTATCCAATTCCCTTCTGAAAGTTACTATTGGATCAGCGATCTGATCTGCTGCCACCAACAGTTCAGGCAATGCATTTCAGATCATAACGACCCTCTGAGTAACAAAACAATCTCATCTCACCTCGCGTCCTTTTGCCAATTTAAACCTGAGATCGATAGATTTGTGTTAGACAAGGGTAGAAATGGATTAGGAGTCAAAGCAGGTGGGTGAAGTTAAGATCCAGGTCAGCCATGATCTCACTGAATGGCGGAACAGGCTCGAAGGGCTGAATGGCCCAATCCTGTTCCTATTTTCAGTCAATCGGTAGAGCGCCTGTTGTAAATGTAGGAACGCTGCCTGGAAATGTGAAATATAAATATTAAAACATCCTTTCCAATGATTACAATACTTTGACGAGTTACCACAATCGATAACATCCACCATTGGGGGACTCAGAATCCACACGCAATGACGTACATTCGATCTTCAGTCAAATCCCTTAACCACTCGGCCATCCTCGTGATATAAACAGCGACGCGCAGTTGTACACAATTGAACAAAATCCTTTCACTTTCAAAATACAAATCCATTGATAATACCAGTGATTTGAAAGCTGCTGTGGGAAAAAATAACATCAGTTACTTTCCAGTTTCCTGGTGGTCACCGTTTCCCTTTCACTGTGGGCGTCCAATCCCTCTACACCGCCATCCCCCACCAGCACGGCCGGATGGCCCTCCGCTTCTTCCTTAAACGGAGGCCATTACAGTCACCATCCACTACCAACCTCCTCCGCCTGGCTGAAGTTGTATTGAACATACATTGAACTAATTCTCCTTTGAATCTACTCACTTCAACCAAATAAGCCCAGCTGCTCCCACAGCTAACTTGACGACACTTCCTCCCACCTTGCTTCCTGTAATGACTCCATACCTTTTTCTCAGTTCCTCCCTCTCCATCGCATCTCTTCTGACGATGCCACCTTACGATACATTTTACTTTTTCCCCAACCGGAGAATCCCCTGCGCCATGGTGGACAGGACCCTCGACCGTGCCCGTTCTATTTCCCGCACTTCGGCTCTCACCCCTTCCCCTCCCACCCAGAACCACGATAGGGTTCCCCTTTTCTTTCCCTTTCACCCCACCAGCCTCCACATTCAACGGATCATCCTCGGCCATTTCTGCCACCTCCAGCGAGATCGCACCACCAAACACATCTTCCCCTCCCCTCCCCTTTCAGCATTCCGAAGGGACCGCTCTCTCAGCGACACCCTGGTCCACTCCTCTATCACCCCACCACCCCTTCCCCTTCCCACGGCACCTTCCCGTGCAAGCGCAGGAGACGCAACACCTGCCCTTTTTCCTCCTCCCTTCAACCGTCCAGGACCTCAAACACACCTTCCAGCTGAAACAACGATTTACTTGTACTTCTTGCAATTTAGTATACTGTATTCGCTGCAGACTCCTCTACATTGGGGAGACCAAACACAGATTGGGTGATCGCTTTGCGGAACACCTCACTTCAGTCCGCAAGCGTGAACCTGTGCTTCCGGTCGCCTGTCATTTTAATTCTCCGCCCCACTCTCACTCTGACCTCTCTGTCCTCGGTTTCCTACACTGTTCTAATGAAGCTCAATGGAAGCTCGAGGAACAGCACCTCATCTTTCGAATAGGCACTTTACAGCCTTCCGGACTCAACACTGAGTTCAGCAATTTCAGATTCTGAACACTGCTCCCATTTTTTGCGGACAGTCGCTGTTGGTAATGATTCTGCTGTTCCCTTTTACACTTCTTCTAGACGCATATTTTTTTCTTCACGTGTCCCATTCGAATCCTCTTTCCCTTTTGTCATGTCATCACTCCTACCGTCCACCCTGTCACTGACCTTCCCTTTTGTTCTTTCCTCCCCGCCCCCTTTTCCTGCTTAATCTCTAACTATTCCCAGTTCTGATGAAATGCCATCGACCTGAAACGTTAACTCTGTTTCTCTCTCCACTAATGCTGCCTGACCTGCTGAGATTGTCCAGCAATTTCAGTTTGCATTTCAGATTTCCAGCATCCGTAGTATCTTGCTTTAGAAAAAGTAACATCAGTGCTGTGGATGTGAGACTGGGTTATCAAGCGGTAATGCGTCGGTCCTGTGATGCGAAAATTACGGTTTCAACCCCCTTCCGTGTCAAGTGCCTTGTTGAGCTCCTGCTGTTCCGAGCATCCCATCATGATCTCAGATGGTAATAATTCAGCAGGTCCACGGACTCCTGAGTTTGAAGATCCATTAATTGTCCTCAGGTCGTTGACTTTCCAAATCCTTTGCTAAATGTCTTTATCTGAAGGCACCTGCTCAAGAACATTACTATTTGTTTCCCACAGGACTAAATAAAGCACATCGAGTCAGAGGATTGAGCATCCTAGAGTGACACAGAAGTGAAGGAGGCTATTCGGCCCATCAGGTCTGTGCCGGCTTTGTGAAAGATCTATCCAATTACAGCCACTACCCTGCACTTCCACAGAGCCCTGCAATTCTTTCCCATCAAGGATTTTTCCAATTCACTTTTGAAAGATACTATTGCATCTGCTTCGATCTCCCATGTTAATATAATAATGCAAACCTAAGTGAAAGGGTGCTGGAATAGTTGGACCAGTGAATCATCTTAAAGCATTCTAACAGAAATCATCTTAAATCATTCTATCATTCCCCCTTTAGACCCAGAATTTGAGCAATCACTCTGGGTCAATTAACTTTCTGTCTGTCTTTACCGTTGATCTGCTTGGAGTTTACAGTCGATTACTGTTACATTGATGTCGGCACACCGAACATGTCCGCACTGCTCCAACGGTTCCTTTGGTCTTATTTAATTTGTTGATAATTATCCATGAGTTACCCCGCACTCCAGACTTGGGAGAGCTCTCTGCTGACCCGGCTCCTTGTTTTCTTCTTCAATTGTGTAAGGGTTTGTCTGAGCAATACGCACACGATGATGACCGGGACCAGTAGACGGCATTGGAGAATAACTAACAGTTGTGAAATAATACTGACCAATGGGTATATCGGAATGTTATTGACCTGTTCCCACCGTGATTTCCTTCCCCCCCCCCCCCCCCAGTCTCTGTTAGCAGGTTTTCATTTTCCTGATGTTTTAGTGAGATCTCGGTTGCATAATCTATTTTTATTTTAGTGCCTAGAAGGGGATTGGATATCCTGATCCAATCAACAATTTGTCAGGGTCTGAGAGCATATGACCGTGCACTGTGCTGTTAGTAACATCATGCTTGGTCACTGGTATCTGGACCTCATGATCTATCTTGGTGACCTGGGTCGGTTCAAAACAGAAAGAGGAGTGGGTGACAGGGCAGGTGAGGGGTCCGTACTCACAAGATTTTGCGGCCGTAGTGACACAATAGCGCCCCTGTGCGACACAACTAGGTTTAGTTTGTCACTTGTTCCAGACATGGTGTAATCTGGAGTTTCTTTATTCCAAACAAACCCCCCATGGAATTTTATTAACTTCTCTCAGGTGATATCGACACCTTCTTTGATTAAAGAACATCCTGCCATGTCTGGCGTTGTCCATCTTTCATTTACTTGCACCACATACGATGGGAAGGGTTGATATTCCTGATGCAATTTCGCCTCCAATATCACAACTAATTCTACTGCCCATACTTTCATGGACACATGAGTCGTTACTATTGGCAGGGCAGGAATGATCCCTCGCAGACCCTTCAGTATACCATGGCACGCGTGAGACGTAACCCAGCCTCTGCCCAACCTCCTGAGTTCACAAGTGGGAAGCGTGAAGTCGACACCTTCCATTCTGCCAGCTGTTTATTTGTCACAAAGGTGGGGATTATGTTGTTCCCGATATCATTCAATCCCTGTTGTATTGGGGAAAGAAGAAATATCCCATACATGCTACATGCAAATCCCTTTGAGCCGTCATTTGAAGCCTGAGCATCCTCTTGGATGGTGCACTAATTCTGTCCGGCAATTTATGTTCATTTGACACTCGGTCCGTCACTGAGAAAAACACTTGTCTAACCTCCCGTCGCTGGTCCTCGAACATCTTCTTCTCCTTTAGCAACATTCCTTTAAGCTGCCGTTGCAGCTTTTCCTCACTCTCAGCCAAGGAATCAATGGCCATCTTATTGCACCTGGCAGTGTCCCCTGGATCCAATACCCAACCATTCACTCACTGCGCCCCGGGCTCCAATACCTAAATATTCATCCACTGCCCCCGCGTTCCAATACCCAAACATTCACCCACTGCCCCCCAGGTTCCAATAACCAACCATTCACCCACTGCCCCCGCCTCCAATACCCAACCATTCACCCTCTGCCCCCGCCTCCAATACCCAACCATTCACCCACTGCCCCCGCCTCCAATACCCAACTATTCACCCACTGCACCCCGGCTCCAATACCCAACTATTCACCCACTGCCTTCGGCTCCAATACCCAACCATTAATCCACTGCCCCCGGGTTCCAGTACCCAACTATTCACCCACTGCTCTCAGGCTTCAATATCCCACCATTGTCCCACTGTCCCTCAGCTCCAGTAACCAACCATTCACCCACTGCCCCACGGCTCCAATACCCAACCATTCACCAACTGCCCCCCGGCTCCAATACCCAACCATTCACCCACAGCCCCACGGCTCCAATACCCAACCATTCACCAACTGCCCCCCGGCTCCAATACCCAACTATTCACCCACTGCACCCCGGCTCCAATACCCAACTATTCACCCACTGCCTTCGGCTCCAATACCCAACCATTAATCCACTGCCCCCGGGTTCCAGTACCCAACCATTCACCCACTGACCCATCCTCATTCCAATACCCAGCCATTCACCCACTACTCCCGGCTCCAATACCCAACTATTCACCCACTGCCCCCCGTCTCCAATACCCAACTATTCACCTACTGCCCCCACACCCCGTCTCCAATACCCATCCATTCACCCACTGCCCGACGGCTCCAATACCCAACCATTCACTCACTGGCCCCCAGCTCCAATACCCAAACATTGACCCACTGCCCTCACTGATCCAATACCAACTATTCACCCACTGCCCGCCTTTTACGATGTCGGGAGGGTGGTGGAGCAGTGAACTGTTTAACCTCGCTTGTGGTGGTGTGGGCGGGAAGTGAAACTTGCTCCAGGAAGTTCAGGAACATGCGCTCTGTCAAATGTTTTACAAAGTTACAAAAGTCGGTTTGCAAAGATTCTCTGCCATGAAGACATTACTAAAGTTAAACACCCCCGCAAATATGCCATACCGTACATCATTATATAGAGATTGTCCTGTAGCTCGAGCTTTTAGTCCATTTGTGGGTCCCTTTTCCACGAAGCAGCAGACGGGGCTTGGAGTTATTTCCTTTGACACCTCTTGCTTTTTTATTTGTAGCATCAAGGCGTTTATCGCTTTGGACTCGTAGGACTCGCCGGTGAACGTTGGGTAAGATTGGGGTGACATCGGTCCTGAGTCACAGTGGCAGATAAATGTGCCATTTTCAGTCGGCCATAACTGAGGCCAACGCAATCTATGCCCGCCTTGACCTGGGATCCTCCTGTTGTTTCCTATCTGATTCCACTTGTCGCCCACCCCTTCCCTTTTCCAGAATATGAGTGCTGGCAATATCTCAGCTGGTTTATCCAGCGAGGTGGTGGCTGAACATATAAAGGCGCAACTTCTTACAATGTATATCCCATGTCCTTCCGGCTCCCCGCAACTGGTCCGTGTCATTGCTATGTTATAAGTCGGGTCCCTGTACCAGCCACCATAGGGTGCGGTATATCGGAACTACGAGTGCCCTGGGCCGGAGGTGTCGGTAACAGCAGTACCTACTTATATTGAGAGCGAATATTTTTCTTCCCAGACCAGGTACCCTGAGCCGACGTATAGACTGTCCTTGCTTATTCATCCGGTCTACACATAGCGGGTAGCCATTAGAAAGATCACTGTTGTCGCTGCCACCGCCCCGTGGACTCTAGGCCTTATTATGGTGATATTTCTCTGCACCGTTGGTATATCCTCCGCTCTAGACTGCTTTTAGTACCTGGTTAGATTGCTAAATGTTAGTATCAGCGTGTATCTTACATATTGCCTGATGCATTTTACTGCAACTACAACTGATTTTTCGTATTTGCTGGTACTTCTTATTGAATTGGCACTGTCTTTACTTTCTTTACTGATTCCAGTCGAGGGGTGCCAAACTGCCAATATATTCGCCGGAGGCAAGCCCCTGAGGTAGTGCAGTGGGTCGATCTCGAGGCTCCATGCCTGTCTCGCTCATAGGCTCAGAGTGCGGCCACCATTGGTCTGCAGTTTCCAGTATTATGCTGCGCTTGCTGTCGATCTGAACCTTTAGCTCTGGTTCCTTGGAGAATCATCGAATCATAGAAACTGACAGCACAGAAGGAGGCCATTCGGCTCGTCGTGCCTTTGCTGGGTCTTAGAAAGAGCCGTCGTGCTCAGTCTCACTGCCCCGCTTTATGTCCGTAACCCTGTAAATTCCTCATCCTCAATTACTGTATATGTCCCTTTTTAAATTATTGATGGCTTCAGCTTCCACCACCTTCTCAGGTAGAGCGTTCCAGATCCCGACAACTCTCCGAGTGAAAACATTTCTCCTCATCTCCCCTCTAGATGTTTTGCCAATGATTTTGAATATATGACCTCTGGTTATTGACCCACTCGCCAGAGGGAATAGTTTTTCTCCATCTTCTCTAAACCTCTCATCATCTTGAAAACCTATATTTGTTCACCTCTTAATATTCTCTGTTCGGAGGAGAACAATCCTAACTTTTCCAAATTATTCTCATAACTGAAGCCCCTCAACGCTGGTAACATCCTGATGAACGTCCCCTGTACCCTTTCTAATATCTTTACACCTTTCCTGAAATGTGATGCCCGGATTGTCCACAATACTCCAGCTGAGGCTTAACCAGTGATTTATAGAGTTCTAGCATGATCTCTTTGCTTTTATATTCTATTCCTCTATTTATAATCCCAAATAACCCAAATGCTTTATTAACCACCTTATCAACTTGCCCTGCCACCTTTAAGGATTTGTGTATATGGACAAGGTCACTCTGCTCATCTACACTTTTCAAAATCGTGCCAGTTATAGTGTGCTGTCTTTCCATCTTAATTTCCCAAAGTGCACCTGTAGGGTTTTAATTGATGGATATGAACCCCTCGGACTCGGATCTCCGATTTGTACTCTGGCAGTGTAGCTTATATACACTTGGGCTGACTTTATTCACTACTGGGTCGGTGCCTTTGATCCGGTCCTGCCATTTGCATGGAGACGGGTAGATGCTGACCATCATCGGGTCTGCTATGTTAAATCCTGTGGCGGTGGGTTCCGGTTATCCAGCGGGACCTCTCGGGCGAACAACAGGTTTCGGCCCACCGCCAGGTGAATCTGACCCAATTGTTTCTGCAGTTTTTCCATTTTGTTGCCCAAGTCCATCTGTTCCCATTGAGATTGGGACATCTGGACCGCCACCCAGACTTCAGGCAGGCGCATGTTTCTGCCAGTCATAATCTCATACAGAGTGAACCCCATGCTTTTTCCGGGGTACCTCGGATAGCCATTAGAGTCAGTGACAACAGGGTCTTCAATTGTGTGCCTGATTCAGAGAGAGCCTTTTCCAATCGGATTGAACCATTTAGCTCATTCTCTCCACAGACCCTGCAGCCTGGGGGTTATACGGGATGTGAAATCTGGATGTGATACCCAACATTCTGCAGGTCAGTCTCATCACCTCCCAGCGGAAGTGAGTGCCTTGGTCCGATTCAATTATGTTGGGCAGACTCCATCGGGTGAATGCGTGTATCTTAGCCGATTGAGTGGCTGTAATCCTCCCACCCTGAAATGCTTCTAACCATTTTCAAAATCCATCTACCACCACCAATACGCAGTCTTTGCATTGAGGGGTTCTTTGTAACGGTGCAATATAGTCAATCTTTAACGTGTCCCATGGTCACGGGGTGGCCTTCATAAGCCCATTGGTACTTTCTTTTCAGGTCCACTGTCATATTGTGCACAGACGAAGCACTGGTTCACGGCTGTGCTCACATCTGCCATAATGTCATGGAAAGAGAAGGCCGAGGGATGACCTAGCTGAGGTCTTTTAAATTATGAAAGGTTTTGATAGCGTCGACACAGAGAGAGTGTTTTCTCTTGTGGGGAAGAGCAAAACTAGAGGCCATCAATATAAGATAGTAACCAAGACATCAAATAGGGAATTCAGAAGAAAGTTATTTACCCAGATAGTGGGTAGAAAATGCAACTCGCTACAACAGGGAGTATTCAGGCGATTGGTATAGATACATTTAAGGGGAAGCTAGATAAGCATATAAGGGCGAAAGTGATAGAAGGTTATGCTGATAGAGTTAGATGAGAAAGGATGGGAGGAGGTTCACGTGGAGCATAAACGCCAGCATGGACTGGTTGGGCCGAATGGCCTGTTTCTGTGCTGTATATTCTATGTAATCCTATGAAATATCCCGACACTTCATTGTTTCAAGCAGTGGCAGAACCAAGCTCTCTCCCTTCTGGTGTCTGCCTAACGTGTGCATCCATCGGACAATCTCCTGCCTGAGTTCTGGAGGGATGTTCATTCGGTTCTGATAAAATACCAATTGATCAGCGTCTATAGTGAGACCCGTCCCATTTTAGAGCATCTCCGAGGACAGGAGCTTGTGCCTAGTGCGGCCGCTCGCAGTTGCCTGGTCCACAGATCCTGTGTTTGGAGATCAACCACATGTAGCTGCTGGCGAGCGCCTCGGACAGGGGCCATCCGGGATTACTCACTAGTGGCTGGGCACACCATTCACTGCTCTACTGGAGAGAGCCTCGGACAGGGACCATCCGGGATTACTCACTAGCGGGTGGGCCCACCATTCACTGCTCTACTGGAGAGCGCCTCGGACAGGGATCATCCGGGATTACTCACTAGCGGGTGGCCCATCATTCACTGCTCTGCTGGCAAGAGCCTCGTATCGGGGCCATCCGGGATTATTCACTAGTGGGTGGGCCCAGCATTCTCTGGTCTACTGGCGAGAGCCTCGGACAGGGGCCATCCGGGATTACACACTAGTGGGTGGGTCCACCATTCACTGCTCTGCTGGGGAGCTTCAGCCAATAAATCAGCTCTCCTGCTTTCTGTCTGTTTTTAGAACCTGCCTTTGCTTTTATAATAGCTGCCGGATGCTTTTTATTTCGGGCCAGTTCCAAAGTATTTTGCAGGAGTTCAGCGGTGGCTAACATTTGCCCCTCCGCTGAGGTGAACCCTCTTTTCTCCCAGATGGGTTAGTAATCGGTTAGCGATAAGCAGGTTAAATGGGTATCGGAAGAAATGGGCCAGGTTCGCTCACCCATGTTCACCTGGAGGATGTAGGCTTGTGAGGCCAGCTCGACTTGCTGTGCCCGTCGGCCGCCTGCTGTTCGGGTGTAAAACACTGGAGTGGCTGAATCTTTCCCTTTTTCTGTCACTTTCTTTCTGTCTCACTTTCTCAATCGCTCATTCTCCCTGTCATTCACTCTCTGCCTGTCTCGCTCTCTGTCCCTCGAACACTGTCCCTCTCTCACTCTAACCATCTCTCTCTCTCCCTCGCCCTCTATGTTCCTCTGTCTCTCTTACCCTTTCTCTGTCACTCTGTATCTCTGTATGTCTCTCTCACGTTCTGTCTCGCTCTGTGTATCTCTCTCTCTCTCTCTCTCTCTCTCTATGTCTGTCTCTCTGCCCCTCTAACATTATATTCCTTTCTCACCGTCTCTCTCTCTCCCTCATTCGCTTTCTCTGTCTGTCTGTCCATCTCATGGTTGCTGTGACCACACCCCCTGTGAAGTCTGCAAGTACAAACCCAATATGGGGCTCCCCCTGTGGAGTATATGTAAGTATAGAACTGACTCCCCTTGTGGAGTCTCTGTCAGGACCAACCCACTGTAGCTCCCCCCATGGTTTACCTGGAGCTTTGAAAATGTTATTCTGGGTTTAGAGAGTTTTATTTCAAATCTGGTTTAATATATGTTGTGATAGAGAAAGCGTTGGTTTAAAAGGGTTGAACCGAACCATATTTGTTCAGTGACTGTAATTAATGTCAGTCTCCATGGACCCTTATTGTGGCGTTGGAGGGGTTCCCTCTTCTATTAATAAGATAATCCATTCAGTGTGTCATTCCACAGTATCAGTCAGAGCATCACCTCCGGCACTAACTGTGCCAGCGGCTACACAGAGAGAAGGAGAGAATGGAAAAAAGTCATACATTAGCCGTCCAGATAGAAATGCTCCTTTATAAAGTTCAAGAGCTTTACTATCCCATCCTCACTGCTGTTGCTGTTCCTGGTAAGTCTTTACATCCACCTATTCATTCTGTAAACCAATGATTCACTGTATTACTGCTGTCAGTTACTTTCTCCTCTCCTTGCTGCTATTACTGTTCCTGTTAAATCTCTGTATCCAGCTATTAATTCTATAAACCACGTCTCACTGTATTACTGTTCTCGTCATTTTCAGTCAGTAGATCTAGCTATTACTTTTATTCAGTGAACTTCCTTTGCTCTGGATGTGATGTAGCTTTAATTTCCCTTGATTTAATTATTACACAGTAGCTTATATATTGTTCTGAGTTCAATGAATGGCGCCTCATCACTTTCAGAATTCCTCCACCTAATGTATTCTTCTTAAGATTCAAAGATTCTATGAGTTTTCAGCAGAGATTAGAAATCTGAAATCAGATTCTGCTAGATACAGATAATTATACCGCGTTTTAGAAACCCATCTGGACAGATAGATCACAGATAGATGTTGGAATATTTCGCTCTCATGACTCAGAATCCAGCTCCAGCCTCCCGCTCACTTTCCACCATCTCCGGCTTCACATCAATGTCTCTTTATCTGTTTCATTTTATATTATAACAAGCGTGATTTATCTTCCAAAAATAAGTTTCTTTCTTTGATTTTTCAGTGTACCCATTTCCAATCATTGTTTTGAAATAATTGACTTGCGCGCTGCCTGTCACAAGTGAGGGAATCCCTCAGTCAGTCCAATACTTAACTTTCTATCATGTCTTTCTCTCCTTCACTGTAAATGTTTCTATCTGATTATAACTGCGCTATTGTGAATAGTGGATCGCTTTGGTAATTTACTGTCTTTACCCCTTTGGAAACCGATGCAATTATCACTGAATGGCGACAAGTATTACATTAGCCCTGTCAGTGTCACTCAGATAGTTTCTGAGAGCTCAGGGTAATGTATCCCATCGGCAATATTAATGGTCTGTATAAAATAATAGTGCATTATTATAGAAAGTATTTGTAATCACATTGGAATATCGGCTTTTACATGGACGACAATATGTTGGGCTGATGGTTCCGGTTATAACAAATAATTAGTTTCCTGGCTCCATTTTCAATAACCTATCGAATTGATGGTGGATTGAGAAAGCACAATGTTATCAATGGTTTCTGAGCTTGATCTATCTTTAACCAGTTTCTCCTCTCCTTTCCTGCGCTTGTTGTCTTCTTGCTGGATTCCGGTTCCACGGGGGCTCCGGTGCTCACAGGAGGCATCGCAGCCAAGTTTGGCACCGCCAACACTCCCTGTTCACTGCTTCATTCTCCAACCAAGCTCCCGGTTTCTGGGCTGATATTCACCCACACTCCCTATTCACTGCTTCATTCTCCAACCAAGCTCCCGGTTTCTGGGCTGATATTTACCCACACTCCCTGTTCACTGCTTCATTCTCCAACCCAGCTCCCGGTTTCTGAGGAAGATATCCATCTTGGGTGTTGGCGATTAGCGGGTGGTGTCGCATCGGCCGCCTGTTATGCACCAATTGTTAAACTGTGAGAGTGGAGTCATGTTAATTCAGGGCCATCATACCCAATACAACCCGCCTGCATCACACATCCACATACACACTTTCAAAAGGAGCAATTGAGCAATGACTGACAGCTTATTCCTTGACTGATATCCCTCCATTACACAGAATAACCGAGCAGAGATCAGAATGTGGGACTTAATGTGTAAGCCAGGGTCACTGGGTAATGATCAGGAGCAGGAACCTGGCCTGATTCCCCCACACTAACCCAGTGTCACTGTGTAATGATCAGGAGCAGGAATCTGGGCTCATTGCCCCACACTAACCCAGAGTCACTGGGTAATGATCAGGAGCAGGAACCTGGACTGATTCCCCCACACTAACCCAGAGTCACTGGGTAATGATCAGGGGCAGGAACCTGGGCTGATTCCCCCACACTAACCCAGAGTCACTGGGTAATGATCAGGAGCAGGAACCTGGGCTGAATCCCCCACACTAACCCAGAGTCACTGGGTAATGATCAGGGGCAGGAACCTGGGCTGATTCCCCCACACTAACCCAGAGTCACTGGTTAATGATGAGGGTTCAGGAACCTGGGCTGATTCCCCCGCACTAACCCACGGTCAGTTCTACTTCCTCCAACTGGAGCTTGGCTCTTGTGGTCTTTATTATTTGCTGCAACAAACACCTCTTTATACTGAAGCATGAAATAAACTGGCAGATCAGTAGAAACCTTTGTATGATCTCTTATTAGCGGCTGTTCCTCATGAGTTATTTCATCCAAAATATTAATTTCCATTTAATGGTTGATTTGATTGATTGGTAATCCCTGTTTCCAATCATTTCAATACATCACTGGATACAGTAATATATTACAATACAATAAGTACTCAATCAATCTGGTAACTTTGCTCCCAGCCTGATGTATAATTTGCCTGTTTATTTCCCGCCTTTACAGTTAACTTGTTGACGATTATGATCCTTTCTCGGGGTAAATGCGGTCTCTCCAAATGTGTCACTCGTTACCTGGTGGCCATGGCAGCGGCGGATCTACTGTTCGTTATCATCGATCTGATATTGAGGCACATTCCAATTGTTTACTGGGTACAATTTCTTTTCCTGCACTACATGCCCGTGTGTAATATCCACGCCGTCCTGCTTTATGCAGCCACAGACTGTTCTGTCTGGTTCACCGTCACTTTCACCTTTGATCGATTTGTGACCATTTGTTGCCAGAAACTGAAAACTAAATATTGCACCGAGAAAACGGCGGCTGTGGTTCTGGGAACAGTGACTGTGCTGAGCTGCTTAAAGGACATCACCTGGTTATTTATGTTAACAGGGGAATATTGGCTTATGAATTTCCCCTGGTTTTGTGTTGTAACAGTCGATGTTGAGAATTCACGGGTCTGGGGAACAATCGAGTTCCTTCATTATATTCTCACCCCGGGTGTCCCATTTGTTCTGATTCTGCTGCTCAATGCTTTAACCGTCAGACACATTTTAGTGGCCAGCAGAGCCCGCAGGAGACTCCGGGGTCACAGCAGTGGGGAGTGTCCCAGAGACCCAGAGATGGAGAGCTGAAGGAAAACCATCATTTTACTGCTCATTATCTCGGTGAATTTCATACAGTTATGGGCAATGTTTACGGTGTTTTCTATATGGTGGCGAATGTTGGTTTTGGGGTTTAAGTCTGTAAATCAACCTTTTTATATACGAGAAATGGGGTTCATGCTCCAGCTCCTGAGCTGCTGCACCAACACTTGTATTTATGCCGTGACCCAGACTAAGTTCAGAGAGCAGCTGAAGAATGTGGTGAAATTTCCCTTTATTGTAATAGTAAAATTCATTAAATGATGAGAAGAACTAAAGAATTTCCAGCATTATAACTGAATTCCACCTCATATTCTGTCAGAACCACTTTTCCCCGCGGGGCCAGTAATATACGTTAATATTAGCACACTCACTGACACACTGTGTACATCATAACCCACCACCAGAGACACACAGTGAACTGTAAAACAGACCCACTAACCTCAGGATAGCAGCACTCTGACAGAAACCACCAGTAAATATTAACACACTCACTGACACACTCTGTCCATGCTATTATACTGTCAAGAGCTGCCAGTAATCAATAAAACACTCCCACAGACTCTTGGCTCATATTTACAATGGGAGGGAGAGAAATCCCCTGTATATATTAACAGAGTCCACGTGTAATTATTAACTGAATCACAGAAGACCCGGCACATATTAAAACACTGCCAGCGGCATTCCTTATGCAAAAATATTCTCCCACAAATCCACAATATATTTTAACACATGCATTGAGACACATAGTTCATAGTAACTCAGTGGCATGGGTTTCCTGTAGGCAAATCTCATTCACTCTGTCGCCTGGCCTGCCTCAGCTTTCTCTCTCTCGCTCTCTGTCATTCTCAGTCACTCTGCATTTATCTGTATATACAGGAGCTGACACTGAGACACACACGGGCCTCACACTACAAGACGGAGAGAGCGAGAAAAGGTGAGAGAAAAGGCGAGGCAAAGTAGGAAACAGAGGACTAGAGAGAGACAGAAAGCGAGTGATAGGGAGAAGGGGCGAAAGGCAGATACAAGCAGGGTGAGACAGAGACAGAGAGAAAGAGAGAAAAATAGAGATAAAGAGTCAAACAGAGACAGACAGACAGATAGACCTGGAGAGACACAGGGAGAATGAGAGATATTGTGAGTAAAATATATAAATACAGGGGAATGAGATATAGCTAAAGACGTATCATAAGAGAAAGGGAGTGAGGAACACAGACGTAAGTGAAGAGCAAGAGAGACATGGAGAAAGAGACAGAGTGTGAGAAATACGGAGAGGGGAACAGAAATATAGGCACAAGGGAAGAGCGAGAGAAAAATGGCGCCAGAGACCGAGAGTGAGAGATAGGGAGAGGGAACCCGAGACAGAGATTGAAGGGGCGAGGGAGAGACATGGAGAGAGAGAGCGAGAGTGAGAGATAGGGAGAGGGAACCCGATACAGAGATTGAAGGAAGATAGAGACATGGAGAGCGAGACCGAGAGTGAGAGATAGGGAGAGGGAACCCGAGACAGAGATTGAAGGGGCGAGGGAGAGACATGGAGAGAGAGACCGAGAGTGAGAGATAGGGAGAGGGAACCCGAGACAGAGATTGAAGGAAGAAAGAGAGAAACATAGAAACATAGAAAATAGGTACAGGAGTAGACCATTCGGTCCTTCGAGCCTGCACCGCCATTCAATGCGTTCATGGCTGAACATGCTACCTCAGTACCCCATTCCTGCTTTCTCGCCATACCCCTTGATCCCCCTAGTTGTGAGTGTTATATCTAACTCCCTTTTGAATATGTTTAGCGAACTGGCCTCAACAACCTTCTGTGGAAGAGAATTCCATAGATTCACCACTCTCTGGGTGAAGAAGTTCCTCCTCAGCTCAGTCTTAAATGGCTTCCCCTTAATCCTTAGACTGTGACCCCTGGTTCTAGTTTTCCCTAACATTGGGAACATTCTGCCCGCATCTAATTTGTCTAAACCAGTCAGGATTTTAAATGTCTCTATAAGATCCCCCCTCATTCTTCTGAACTCCAGAGGATACAAGTTCAGTTGACCCAATCTTTCTTGATATGTCAGTCCGGCCATCCCAGGAATCAATCTAGTGAACCTTCGCTGCACTCCCTCAATAGCAAGAATGTCCTTCCTTAAGTTAGGAGACCAAAACTGCGCACAATACTCCAGGTGTGGCCTCACCAAGGCCCTGTACAACTGCAGCATCACCTCCCTACTCCTGTACTCAAATCCCCTTGCTATGAAGGCCATCATTCCGTTTGCTTTCTTGACTGCCTGCTGCACTTGCATTCCCACCTTCAGTGACTGATGTACCATGACGCCCAGGTCTCGTTGCACCTCCCCTTTCCCTAATCTGCCACCATTCAGGTAATAGTCCGCCTCTCTATTTTTACCACCAAAGTGGATAACCTCACATTTATCCACATTGTACTTCATCTGCCATACATTTGCCCATTCACCCAACCTGTCCAGGTCACTCTGTAGCCTCCTAGCATCCTCCTCATTGTTCACACTGCCTCCCAATTTAGTGTCATCCGCAAATTTGGAGATATTACATTTAATCCCTTCGTCCAAATCATTAATATATAATGTAAACAGCTGGGGTCCCAGCACCGAACCCTGCGGTACCCCGCTGGTCACTGCCTGCCATTCTGAAAAGTACCCATTTACTCCTACTCTTTGTTTCCTGTGTGCCAACCAGTTCTCAATCCACGTCAACACATTACCCCCAATCCCATGTGCTTTAACTTTGCTCACCAATCTCTTGTGTGGGACCTTGTCGAAGGCCTTCTGAAAGTCCAAATACACCACATCTACTGGTTCCCCCCTGTCCACCCTATTGGAAACATCCTCAAAAAATTCCAGAAGATTTGTCAAGCATGATTTCCCTTTCACAAATCCATGCTGACTTGGACCTATCATGTCGCCACTTTCCAAATGGTCTGTTATGACATCTTTAATAATTGCTTCCATCATTTTACCCACGACCGATGTCAGGCTGACCGGTCTATAATTCCCTGCTTTCTCCCTCCCTCCTTTTTTAAAAAGAGGGGTTACATTGGCCACCCTCCACTCCATCGGAACTGATCCAGAGTCTAAGGAATGTTGGAAAATGATCGTCAATGCATCCACTATTTCCAAGGCCACCTCCTTAAGTACTCTGGGATGCAGACCATCAGGCCCCGGGGATTTTTCAGCCTTCAGTCCCATCAATTTCCCCAATACCTTTTCCCGACTAATAAGGATTTCCCTCAGCTCCTCCCTCTTACCAGATCCTCTGACCCCTTTTATTTCCGGCAGGTTGTGTGTGTCCTCCACAGTAAACACCGAACCAAAGTACTTGTTCAATTGATCTGCCATTTCCTTGTTCCCCATTACGACTTGCCCTGTTTCCGACTGCAGGGGACCTACGTTTGTTTTTACTAACCTCTTTCTTTTTACATATTTATAGAAGCTTTTGCAGTCCATTTTAATGTTCTCTGCAAGCTTCCTTTCATATTTTATTTTCCCTGCCCTAATCAAACCCTTCGTCCTCCTTTGCTGAGTTTTGAAGTTCTCCCAGTCCCCGGGTTTGCTGCTACTTCTGGCCAATTTGTATGCAACTTCCTTGGTTTTAATACTATCCCTGATTTCCCTTGTTAGCCATGGTTGAGCCACCTTCCCTTTTTTATTTTTACGCCAGACCGGGATGTACAATTGTTGTAGTTCATCCATGCGATCTCTAAATGTCTGCCATTGCCCTTCCACTGATAGCCCCTTAAATATCGCTTGCCAATTTAACCTCGCCAATTCACGCCTCATACCATCAAAGTTGCCCTTATTTAAGTTCTGGACCATGGTCTCTGACTTAACTGTTTCCTTCTCCATCCTAATGTAGAACTCCACCATACTATGGTCACTCTTCCCCAGGGGGCCTCGTACCACAAGATTGCTGATTAGTCCTTCCTCATTACACAACACCCAGTCCAGGATGGCCTCCCCTCGAGTTGGTTCCTCAACATATTGGTTTAGGAAACCATCCCTTAAACACTCCAGGAAATCCTCCTCCACCGTATTGCTTCCAGTTTGAGTAGCCCAATCTATATGCATATTAAAGTCACCCATGATAACTGCCGTGCCTTTTTTGCACGCACCTCTGATTTCCTGTTTCATACCCTCCCTCACCTCACCACTGCTGTTTGGAGGTCTGTACACAACTCCCACTAACGTTTTCTGCCCTTTGGTGTTCTGCAGCTCAACCCATATTGATTCCACATCCTCCAAGCTGATGTCCTTCCTAGCTATTGCATTAATCTCCTCTTTAACCAGCAATGCTACCCCACCCCCTTTTCCTTTTATTCTATCCTTTCTGAATGTTGAATACCCCTGAATGTTCAGTTCCCAGCCTTGATTGTTCTGGAGCCACGTCTCTGTAATCCCAATCACATCGTATCCGTTAACATCTATTTGCACAGTCAATTCATCCACCTTATTACGGATACTCCTTGCATTAAGACACAGAGCCTTTAGGCTTATTTTATTAACATCCTTTGTCCTTTTAGACTCATGATTTAGTATGGCCCTTTGTGTTTCTTGCCTTTGTTTACTCGGCCTTCCCCTATTGTTTCTCACCCTTCTAACATTTGTTTCTGACTGCATATTACTTCCCCCTGTTTCGCTACATAGGTTCCCCTTCCCCTGCAGAGACATGGAGAGAGAGACCGAGAGTGAGAGATAGGGAGAGGGAACCCGAGACAGAGATTTAAGGAAGAAAGAGAGAGACATGAGGAGAGAGACCGAAAGTGAGAAATACAGGAAAGAGCAAAAAATGGATGTGTGTGAGAGGGTCGGAGACAGGGGGAGAGATAGCTTTTATAACAACGCACCACTTTTCAAACATAATGACCAAACATCTATGTGTGTTTCATTTTTGTATTCCTTGTTCCCGTGTACATTGTGTATCTCACCCAGTGAGGAGTCAGACTCTGTAATAGATCTCCCAGAGCTGTTTTAACATCCATTAGCCGCCGTGTCCCATCAAAGACCCCCAGCGCAGGTACAACACGGGTTAGATACAGAGAAAGCTCCCTCTGCACAGTCCCATCAAACGCTCCCAGAGCAGGTACAGCACGGGTTAGATACAGAGTAAAGCTCCGTCTACACTGTCCCATCAAACACTCCCAGGGCAGGTACAGCACGGGTTAGATACAGAGTAAAGCTTCCTCTGCACTGTCCCATCAAACACTCCCAGGGCAGGTACAGTACGGGTTAGATACAGAGTAAAGCTCCCTCTACACTGTCCCATCAAACACTCCCAGAGCAGGTAGAGCACGGGTTAGATACAGAGTAAAGTTCCCTCTACACTGTCCCATCAAACACTCCCAGAGCAGGTAGAGCACGGGTTAGATACAGAGTAAAGTTTCCTCTACACTGTCCCATCAAACACTCCCAGAGCAGGTAGAGCACGGGTTAGATAGAGAGTAAAGCTCCCTCTACACTGTCCCATCAAACAGTCCAGAACAGGTACAGCACGGGTTAGATACAGAGTAAAGCTCGCTCTACACTGTCCCGTGAAACATTCCTGGGCAGGTACACCACGGGTTAGATAAAGTGCTAAGCACCCTCTACACCGACCCATCGAATACTCCAAAATCAGGTACAGCACGGGTTAAATACGCAGTAAAGCTTTGTGTATAAAACACTATTTCGCTCTCTCACTCTCTTTGTCGCTATCCCTCTCCGTTCCTGTCTGTCTCTCTCGCTCTCTATTTCTCTGCCTCTGTCTCTCTTTCATTGTCTCTCCCTCTCCCTCTCTGTCTCTCTCTCTTTCTTTATCGGACTGTGTGTTTGCATGTGTCTGTGTCTGTCTGTGTCAGTGTCTATCTCTGTCTCTTTCTGTCTCTCTGTCTGTCACTCTGTCGCTCTCTGTCCGTCCCTGACACTGTCTGTCTGGCTCTGTCTCTCTTTCTATCTCTCTCTCTCTCGCTCTGTCTATCTCGCTGCCTCTTGCTCACTATTTCTCACTCTGCCACTCTCTCTCTCTCTCATATATGTGTGTGTGAAGGACAATCAGGTTCAGTTAGCATTTCAAACCAACAATTCTAGCATCAAAACATATTTTTAACCAGATTTGAAATTAAACTTTCTACTCTCAGAATGTGATGCTCAAATCCCAAGGACAATCATGGGGAAATCACAGAGCGGGTCTGTAATTACAGACTCCACAGGGGGACTCACAGAGTGGGTCTGATCTTACATAGAATCCAGAGGGAGAGTCACAGAGTGGGTCTTTACTTACAAACTCTATAGATCGTGTCACAGAGTAGGTCTGTATTTACAGAGACTCCACACGGCAGTCACAGAGTGGGTCTGTACTTACACAGACTCCACAGGGGAGTCACAGAGTGGATCTGTACTTACACAGATTCCACACGGGAGTCACAGAGTGGGTCTGTACTTTCAGAGACTCCACAGGGGGAGTCACAGAGTGGGTCTGTACTTACAGAGACTCCACAGGGAGGTCACAGATTGGGTCTGTACTTACAGAGACTCCACACCGGGAGTCACAGAGTGGGTCTGTACTTACAGAGACTCCACACGTGAGTCACAGAGTGGGTCTGTACTTACAGAGCCTCCACAGGGGTAACACAGAAACATAGAAACATAGAAGATAGGAGCAGGAGTAGGCCATTCGGCCCCTCGAGCCTGCTCCACCATTCAATGAGATCATGGCTGATCATCCAAATTCAGTACCCTGTCCCTGCTTTCTCCCCATATCCCTTGATCCGCTTAGCCTTAAGAAGTATATCTAACTCCTTCTTGAATACATTTAATGAATTGGACTCAACTGTCTTCTGTGGTAGAGAATTCCACAGGTTCACCACTCTCTGGCTGAAGAAATTCCTCCTCATCTCAGTCCTAAATAGCTTACCCCTTATGTTTAGATTGTGACCCCTGGTTCTGGACTCCCCCGCCATCGGGAACATCCTTCCTGCATCTAGTCTGTCTAATCCTGTTAGAATGTTATAAGTTTCAATGAGATCTCCTCTCATTCTTCTAAACTCTAGCGAGTACAAGCCCAATCCACCCAATCTCTCTTCATATGTAATTCCTGCCATCCCAGGTATACTGCTGGTGAATATTCGCTGCACTCCCTCCATGGCAAGAACATCCTTCCTCAGATAAGGAGACCAAAACTGCACAGAATACTGAAGGTGTGGTCTCACCAAGGCCCTGTACAACTGCAGAAAGACATCCTTGCTCCTGTACTCGAATCCTCTCGCTATGAAGGCCACAATACCATTTGCCTTCTTAACCGCATGCTGCACCTGCATGCTTACCTTCTGCGACTGGTGCACAAGGACACCCAGGTGTCGTTGCACTTCCCCTTTTCCCAATCTATTGCCGTTCAGATAATAATCTGCCTTCCTGTTTTTCCCACCAAAGTGGATAACCTAGCATTTATCCACATTATACTGCATCTGCCATGCATCTACCCAATCACCTAACCTGTCCAAATCATACTGGAGTTTCTCTGCATCCTCCTCACAGCACACACGCCCACCCAGCTTTGTGTCGTCTGCAAACTTAGAGATATTACATCTAGTTCCCTCGTCTAGATCATTAATATATATTGTGAATAGCTGGGGTCCTAGCACCGATCCCTGCGATACCCCACTAGTCACTGCCTGCCACTCGAAAAAAGGCCCGTTTATTCCAACTCTTTGCTTCCTGTCTGCCAACCAGTTCTCTGTCCAAGTCAGTACCTTATCCCCAATCCCATGGGCTTTAACTTTGCACGCTAATCTCTTATGCGGGACCTTATCGAATGCCATCTGAAAGTCCAAGTACACCACATCCACTGGTTCTCCCTTATCTATTCTACCAGTTACATCCTCAAAAAATTCCTGTAGATTAGTCAAGCATGATTTACCTTTTGTAAATCCATGTTGAATTTGTCCGATCCTGTCACTGTTTTTCAAGTGATCTGCTATTACATCTTTTATGTGGACTCCAGCATTTCCCCACTACCGAGGTCAGGCTTACCGGTCTATAATTCCTCGTTTTCTCTCTACCACCTTTTTTAAATAGTGGGGTTATATTAGCTACCCTCCAATCCATGGGAACTGTTCCAGAGTCGATAGAGTTTTGGAAGATGACCAGCAATGCATCTACTATTTCGAGGGCTACTTCCTTAAGTACCCTAGGATGTAGATTATCAGGCCCTGGGGATTTATCGGCCTTCAATCCTGTCAATTTCACTAACACCATTTCCCTACAAATACTGATTTCATTCAGTTCCTCCCTCTCATTAGACCCTATGTTCCCCGACATCTCTGGAAGGTTATTTGTGTCCTCCTTTGTGAAGACAGAACCAAAGTATGTATTTAATTATTCTGCCATTTCTTTCTTCCCCATTATAAATTCCCCTGATTCAGACTGATCTTGACTTCACCAATCTTTTTCTCTTCACATATCTATAGAAGCTTTAACAGTTAGTTTTTATGTTCCCAGCTAGCTTACTCTCATAAATTATTTCCCCCCTCTTAAGTAATCCCTTTGTCCTCCTTTGCTGAATCCTAAACTGCTCCCAATCTTCAGGTTTGCTGCTTTTTCTGGCCAATTTATATGTCCTCTCCTGGGATGTTATGCTATCCCTAATTTCCCTTGTTAGCCATGGTTGAATCACCATTTTTGTTTTATTTTTATGCCAAACAGGAATGAACAAATTCTGTAGATCATCCATGCGATCTTTAAATGTTTGCCATTGCCTATCCACCGTCAACCCTTTAAGTAACGTTCCCCAATCCATCCTAGCCAACTCGCGCCTCATACCATCGTAGTTTCCTTTATTTAAATTCAGGACCCGCGTCTCTGAGTCAACTACTTCACTCGCCATCTTAATGAAGAATTCTATCATATCATCCCCAGAGGGCCTCGCACAACAAGATTGCTAATTATTCCTTTCCCATTACATAATACCCCGTCTAAGATAGCATGATCTCCAGTTGGTTCCTCGACATATTGGTCCAGGAAACCATCCCGTATACACTCTAGGAATTCCTCCTCCACAGTATTGTTACTAATTTGGTTAGCCCATCTATATATAGATTAAAGTCACCCATGATAATTGCTGTGCTCTTATTGCATGCGTCTCTAATTTCCCGTTTAATGCCATCCCCAAACTCAGCTTTACTGTTTGGGGGTCTGTATACAACTCCTACTAACGTTTTCTACCCGTTGGTATTTCTCAGCTCTACCCATACCGATTCCACATCATCAGAGCTAATATCCTTCCTTACTATTGTGTTAATCTCCTCTTTAACCAGCAATTCTACCCCACCTCCTTTTCCTTTTTGCCTGTCCTTCCTGAATATTGAATACCCCTGGATGTTGAATTCCCAGCCTTGGTCACCCTGGAGCCATGTCTCCGTAATCCCAATTATATCATATCCGTTTACATCTATTTGCACAGCTAATTCATCCACCTTATTGCGAATGCTTCTCGCATTAAGACACAAAGCCTTCAGGCTTGTTTTTATAACACTCTTAGACCATTTAGAATTATTGTTTACTGTGGCCATGTTTGATTTACACCCTTGATTTCTCTGCCTTATACTTTTGCTTTTCTCCTTCCTGTCTTTTGTTTCTATCCTTGCTTCCCTTTCCTCTGTCTCCCTGCACAGGTTGCCAACCCCCTGCCATTTTAGTTTAAACCATCCCCAACAGCACTAGCAAACACTCCCCCTAGGACATCGGTCCTGGTCCTGCCCAGGTGCAAACCGTCCAGGGAGTCACAGAGTTGGTCTGTACTTACAGAGACTCCACAGGGGAGTCACAGAGTGGGTCTGAACTTAGAGTAACACCACAGGCCAAGTCACAGGGTCGGTCTGTACTTGCAGAGACACCACAGTGGGGGTCACAGTGTGGGTCTGAAATTTCAGACTCCACAGGGTAGTCACAGATTGGGTCTGTACTTACATAGAATCCACAGGGAGAGTCAGAGAGTGGGCCTGTACTTACAGAGACAACACAGTGGGAGTCACAGAGTGGGTCTGTACTTACAAACTCCACAGGGGAGTCACAGAGTGGGTCTGTACTTACATGGAATCCACAGGGAGAGTCAGAGAGTGGGCCTGTACTTACAGACTACACAGATCATGTCACAGAGTAGGTCTTTACATATAGAGACTCCACAGGGGAGTCACAGAGTGGGTCTGCACTTACAGAGACTCCAAAGGGACGTCCCAGAGTGGGTCTGTATTAAGAGAGACACCACAGGGGAAGTCACAGAGTGGGTCTGTACTTACAGAGACTACACAGGGGAGTCACAGAGTGCGTCTCTACTGAGAGAGACTCCACAGGGGAAGTCACAGAGTGGGTCTGTACTTAGAGAGACACCACAGGGGGGGGGGGGTCACAGCGTGCATCTGAACTTTCAGACTTCACAGGGCAGTCACAGAGTCGGTCTGTATTTGCAGAGACAACACACCGGGAGTCACAGAGTGGGTCTGTACTTAAAGAGACTCCACAGGGGAGTCACAGAGTGGGTCTGTACTTACAAAGACTCCACAGGGGAGTCACAGAGTTGGTCTGTACTTAGAGAGACTCCACAGGGGAGTCACAGAAAGGGTCTGTACTTAGAGAGACTCCACAGGGAGAGTCACAGAGTGGGTCTGTACTTACAGATAATGTGTGTAAGGAATATGGCGCCTTTCACGACCTCAGAGCGCCCCAAAGTGTTTCACAGCCAATGAAATACTTTTGAAGTGTAGTCATTGTTGTAATGCAGGGAAACGCAGTAGCCAATCAACGAACAGCTAGCTCCCACAAACAGCAATATGATAATCATCAACTGATATATTATTTAGTGGTGTTGGTCGAGGGTTAAATACACAGGGAAGAACTCCCTCTGCTCTTCTGCCTATAGTGGCCGTGGAATCTTTCACGTCCACCTGAGACGGCAAGCGGTTCCCTTGGGTTTGACGTCTCATACGAAAGCCGGCACCTCCGACAGTGCAGCGCTCCGTCAGTAGAGGCAGTGTTGTTTAGCGAAGCTCCCCACGCTTGAAGTGCCTGCTGATGCTCTCTGCTAGGAGCGAGGCTTGCAGACTCCCGTGACGCATGAACGATACGGGCGCCCGCCATCCTGGTCTGTTACTGTAAAAGATTAAAGATTAAATGGACTGTCGCCAGACATTAGGTGTGACGGTCAGTCAGGGTGCAGTAAACAGAGGCCGCAAGGATTTCCTTTTAACCCGCCAGGGTCAGAGCTCCAAACTCCGGGAGCTTAACATCCCGCTCATTTATATAGAGCTTTTAACTTAGTAAAATTCCCCATTGCACGTCACAGGAGCGTTATCGGACAAAGTTTGACACCGAGCCACATGAAATATTAGGAGAGTTAACCAAAGGCTCGGTCAAAGGGGAAGGATTTTAAGGAACATCTTAAAGGAGGAGAGTTTTAGGGAGGGAATTCCAGAGCAAAGGGCGGAGGCAGCTGAAGGCACGATTAAATGGAGTGATTGAAACCGGGGATGCACAAATAGCCAGAATTGGAGGAGTGCAGATTTCTTTGAGGGTTGTAGGGCTAGAGGAGATTACAGAGATAGGGAGGGGCGAGACCATGGAGGGTTTGAAAACAAGGATGAGATTTTTTAAATCGCGATGTTGCTGGAGCCAATATAGGTCAGCGAGCAGAGGGTAGATGTGAGAACGGGACTTGGTTCGAGTTAGGACACGGGAGCAGAGTTTTGGATCACCTCAAGTTTATGGAGGGTGGAAGATGGGAGGTCGGCCAGGGGACCGTTAGAATAGTCGAGTCTGACTGCAACAAAGGCATGGATGACGATGCCAGCAACAGATGAGCTGAGGCAGGGGCAGAGTCGTGCGGTATTAAGGAGGTGGAATTAGGCGGTGGAGAAGATGGTGATCTAGAAGATATGGTTTCGGAAGCTCAGCTCAGCGCAAAATAGACGCCGCGGTTGCGAACAGTCTGGTTCAGCATCAGACGCTGGCCGGGGAGAGGGGTGGAGTCGGTTGCGGGGGCCTGCTGGGGGAGATCACGATCCGGTCTGACCGTGACTCCTCCCGCCGTTCAATAGTAATACAGTGCTATCCACCAGCGAAGGACAGACCCTTCCTGGGTGAACAGAAAGAGTTTTGTAATAACAGGACTGAGCAACACAAACTGAGTTAAAGCTAAAGAATGTGAGGCATGGGAAAAGCAGACATTGAGTTTACACTATTCGCAGAGAGACAGAGAAAGACAGAGAGAGAGAGAAAGAGAGTGAGAGAGAAAGAGCGAGAGGGCGAAAGAGAGTAACACACGGACAGAAAAAGAGAGAGGCAGACAGACAAACAGAGCGAGAGAGGGAGAGAAAGTGAGAGAGGGAGAGAGGTACACAGACAGAGAACAGAGAGACACTGCTCAAACACTCCGGTGGCAGGTAAAGCACGGGTTAGATAGAGAGTAAAGTTCCCTCTACACTGTCCAATCAAACACTCCCAGGGCAGCTGCAGCACAGGTTAGATACAGAGTAAAGCTCCCTCTACACTGTTCAATCTAACATTCCCAGGGCAGGCACAGCACGGGTTAGATACAGAGTAAAGCTCCCTCTACACGGTCCCATCAAACATTCCCAGGGCAGGCACAGCACGGGTTAGATACAGCGTAAAGCTCCCTCTACACTCTCCCATTCAATCACACCCAGGGCAGCACAGCACGGGTGAGATAGAGAGAAAAGCTCGCTCTACACTGTCTCCATCAAACACTCCCAGGGCAGGTACAGCACTGGTTAGATACAGAGTAAAGCTCCCTCTGCACTGTCCCCATCAAACACTCCCAGGCAGGTACAGTACGGCGTTAGATATAGAGTAAAGCTCCCTCTACACTGTCCCCATTAAACACTCTCAGGGCAGGGACAGCACGGGGTTCGGTACAGAGCAAAGCTCCCTCTACACTGTCCCATCAAACACTCCCAGGGCAGGTACAGCACGGGTTAAGTACAGAATAAACCTCCCTCTACACTGCCCCATCAAACACTCCCAGGCAGGTACAGCACGTCTTAAGTACAGAGTAAAGATCCCTCTTCACTGTCCCATCATACACACCCAGGGCAGGTGCAGCACGGGTTAGATACAGAGTAAAGCTCCCTCTAATTTAGACACAAAAGGCATCAAGAGGTATGGGGAGAGAGCGGGAATATGGTATTGAGCTACAGGATCAGGCATGATCATATTGAATGGCAGAGCAGGCTCGAAGGGCCGAATGGCCTACTCCTGCTCTTATTTTTCTATGTTTCTATGTTTCTAATTTGGTTCATCAATCACAACCAGCTCAGATACAGTATGCGTTCAATGCAGCATACAGCTCCCTTGACATTACCCAATGAAGCACAAACAACTCAGTTCTCTCTCTTAGGCAGTCCCTCGGAACCGAGGATGACTTGTTACAGCATGGGGTGAAGACAGAGTAAAATTCCCTTTACATGTTAGTGCCACACACTCCCAGTGAGGTATGGGCGAGCTTTATATACGAGTTATGCTCCGCTCAACTTGCCACATCAAAGGCCGATCCTGATGACAAATTTTGAAAAGCTCCAGGTCGCTGGTTACACTCTCACCTCGGCAAAATCCTGGACTGGGAGGATTATCAGAAAAGTTTCTTACCTTTCCAATCATTGTTGAAGCTTCCGTTTTATCCCGTCTCCGACACTGGGGGTTTAGTTCCCACCAGATCTGCTCTCTGAATCCATCGTCATTTCTCCAGTCCCAGTTAGTGTGGCGAAGATTCTACTTCTCTCTCTCAACCTTCCTGAAAAATTACTCACTCCCAGAAACTATCAATAGAAAAATTAATTTATATTAATCGCAGAATCTGTAACTGGAATACAGGAGTCTGTTTTGTGATTGTGCTTATATATAATTTTAATATATTTGCAAGTAATGAAATTGTTTGAATTACTTACTTTAATATTAAATAGTTTTTTTCTGTCCTTTGCCCTGTTTATCTGGACTAAACTCACTGCCAGTGTCAGCTGTGACGCCAGCTCCTCCCACACTGACATCCCACTGATGGGTTGTGGCCAAAGTCGGCTCTATGCCCACAATCCAGGGCCCAAGCTTCCCCCACCGGCAGCCGCCAGGCCCAGTCCCCGCTCCATCCCCGGCCTGTGCTGACTGAGCGTTTCTCACATGGGGAGCGGGCCGGGCTGACACAAAAGCAAAATACTGCGGATGCTGGAAATCTGAAATAAAAACAAAAGATGTTGGAAATACTCAGCAGGTCAGGCAGCATCTGTGGAGAGAGAAACAGAGTTAACATTTCAGGCAGTTGACCTTTCGTAAAAGATGTAAAAGATTTTAAGCACGTGTAGGGGCAGGCAAAGGAGGGGATTGGAGGAAAGAACAAAAGGGAAGGTCTGTGATAGGATGGAAGGCAGGAGAGATTAAAAGACAAAAGGGATGATGGTGCAAGGCAAAAGGAGATGGCAATGGAACAGGTAAAGTAACAAAAGATGGGTCTAGATGAGGTGTAAATGGGAATAGCAGAAACATCAACAGCTGCCATCTGAAAAAATTGGGGCCGAGGTTATGGTCTGAAATTGTTTAACTCGATGTTAAGTCCACAAGGCTGCAATGTGCCTAATCGAAAGAGGAGGCGTTGTTACTCGAGCTTACGTTAAGCTTCGTTGGAAAAGTGGAGGAGGCCGAAAACTGAGAGATCAGAGTGGGAGTAGAACAGAGAATTAAAGTGACAGGCAACTGGAAGCTCGGGGTCACCCTTACTCAACCGAGGTGTTCCGCAAAGCGATCGCCCAATCTGAGTTTGGTCTCCCCAACGTAGAGAAGACAGCATCGTGAGCATCGAATAAAGTATAATAAATTGCAAGAAGTACAAGTAAATCGCTGTTTCACCTGGAAGGAATGTTTGGGGTCCTGGACTGTGGAAAGGGAGGAGGTAAAAGGGCAGGTGTTTAATCTCCTGCGCTTGCATGGGAAGGTGGCAGGCGAAGGGGAAGGCTGTTAGGGGTGATTGAGGAGTGGGCCAGGATGTTGCAGGGAGCGGTCCCTTCGGAATGCTGAAAGGGGAGGGGAGCATAAGTGTGTTTGGTGGTGGGATCACGCTGGAGGTGGCGGAAATGGCGAAGGATGATCCGTTGAATGTGCAGGCTGGTGTGGTGAAAGGTGAGGACAAGGAGAACTCTGCCGTGGTTCTAGGAGGGAGAGGAAGGGGTGAGAGAAGAAGTGCAGGAAATGGAACTAACCTGGTCGAGTGCACTGTCAACCACGGTAGAGGTTAATCCTCGGTTGAGGAAAAAGGAAGACATATCAGAAGCACCAGAATGGAAGTTGGCATCGTCAGAACTGAAGCTACAGAGATGGAGGAAGTGGGAAAATGGGAAGCGGGCAGGCGGAAGTGTAGTTCAGGTGGCTGTGGGAGTCAGTGGGCTTATACTGGATGATGGTCGAAAGCCTATCCCCAGAAATGGAGACAGAGAAGTCGAGGAAGGGAAGGGGGGAGTCGGAGATGGACCATGTGAAGGAGAGGGAAGGGTGGAAATTGGAACCAAAGTGAATAAAATTTTCTAGTTCAGAGCGAGAGCAGGAAACGGCACCGATACCGTCGCCAGTGTACCAGAAAACGAGGAGAATGAGGGGACCTGAGTAGGACTGGAAATAGAATGTTCCACATATCCCACAAAAAGGCAGGCATAGCTGGGACCCATGCGGGTTCCCATAGCAACATCTTTAATTTGGAGGAAGTGAATGGAGTCAAAGGAGAAGTTGTTCAATGTGAGATCAAGTTTAGCCAGGCGGAGAAGTTTGGTGGTGGATGGGGACGGGTTGGGCTTCTGGTTCAAGGAAGAAGCGAAGCGCCCTCAGGCTGTCCGCGTGGGAGATGGTGGTGTAGAGGGATTGGACGTCCATAATGAAAAGGGGACGTTTAGGGCCAGGAAACTGGAAACTGTTAAAGTGGCAGAGGAAGAGTCGAGGATGTAGGTGGGAAGAGACTGGACAAGGGGAGAGAAAATAGAGTGGAGATAGGAAGAAATCAGTTCCGTGGGGCAAGAATAGACTGAAACGATTGGTCTACCAGGGCAGCCCTGTGTGTGGATCTTGGGAAGGAGGAAGAAGTGGGCTGTGGGGTTTGGGGTACTGTGATGTTTTGTTGGCGGTGAAAACCTATTTACTCCTTTAAAACCCCGTGCTCTCACATGCCTGAGCTTGATGCTCCATAATTCAAACCCGCCTCTTCTCCCAGCTTTTTCTACTTCCACAATCAGTAGCCAATCTTTACTTGCCTCCTTCCATTTCATTGTTACTTGCCTGCGGTATTACCTTAATCTAACATTCACTTTCATGTGCTTCCGTGGATAAGTTCTCTCTGCTACCTCCGCGGTTCATGGGGGCACATGTCCCATTTGCACCAATGTACAACCAGTCGATACATTGAGATCTATGTGACCGCTTGACAGATAAGCGCTACGAAAGCAGAACTGGACTTCAGAAGGACAGCGGCCGGATTGATCACGAAATTTTCTTGGAGAATCTTCTGATGTTTGTTAACTGAAGAACTGGGTTTTGTCTTGATGCTGGTTGGCGCTTTTCCCAAAACTGTTGCAGTGCGTGAGCGACGGGCAGCGCTACATAGCTGCCAATGAGGGTTTAAATGTAAACTATTGGCCCGCTGTTGCGGTGCAGTTAGATCGGAAGTGTTCCGTCTTAATCTTATCAGTTCTGTGAAGAGTGCGATTGAAACAAATGGAGGATAAATGGAAAGAGAGCTAGTGGGTGAAAGCAGCGATTACAGGAGGTTGGCCATAATTGAAATGTCTTTGAATGCCCGTGGCGCGGGACGCTGTGTTCTTTATGAAGAGCGGGAGCAGGAATAAAGTTTAACAGAAACAAAATGTACAGACTTGTTGCGAATCAGAAAACTGCGCTGGTCTAAGATCGATAAACGTTTGAAATTCAATTCATTTCCAAAGGATAAGGTTAACCCTTTCTTCCAGCTCCCTCATCATTTGCTTTTTCCGTTAATCTTTCAAGCGCTGTAAGAACATAAGAACATGAGAAATTGGAGCAGATGTAGGCCATTCGGCCCTTCGAGCCTGCTCCGCCATTCAATGAGATCATGGCTGATCTTCTGCCTCAACTCCATTCACCGGACCTATCGCCATATCCCTTGATGCCCTTACTAGTCAGAAATCTATCTACTTCTGTTTTGAATATACCCAATGACTGAGCCTACACAGCCCTCTGGGGTAGAGATTTCCAAAGATTCACCACCCTCTGTGTGAAGAAATTTCTTCTCATCTCAGTCCTGAATGGCCTACTCTTTATCCTGAGACTGTGACCCCTGGTTCTAGACTCCGCAGCCTTGGGAAACATTCTCCCAGCATCCACCCTAGCAAGTACTGTAATAATTTTGTATGCTTCAATGAGATCCCCTCGCATTCTTCTGAATTCAAGAGAATACAGGCCTAGTTTACTCAATCTCTTCTCAGTCCTGCCATCCCAGGAATCAATCTCGTGAACCTTCGCTGCACTCCCTCTATGGCAAGTATTTCCTTCCTTAGGAAAGGAGACCAAAATTGTACACAGTACTCCAGGTGTGGCCTCACCAAGACCCTATATAATTGGAGTAAGACTTCTTTACTCCTGCACTCAAATCCTCTTGTAATGAAGGCCAGCATACAATTTGACTTCCTAATGGCTTGCTGCACTTGCACATTCACTTTCAGTGACTCATATGCAAGGACACCCAGGTCCCTTTGAGCGTCTGCATGCCCCAATTTTTCACCATTTAGGAAATACTCTGCCTTTCTGATTTTTTCTACCAAAGTGGATAACTTCACATTTATCCACATTATATTCCATCTGCCATGTTCTCGCCCACTCTCTGAACCTGTCGAGATCCCCTTGAAGCCTCTTCACCTTCTTTTCACAACTGACACTGGCACCTAGCTTTGTATCGTCAGCAAATTTGGAAATGTTACATTTCGTTCCCCCATCCAAATCATTGATATAGATTGTGAACAGCTGGGGCCCAAGCACCGATCCTTGCGGTACCCGACTAGTCACAGCCTGCCATCCTGAAAAAGACCCGTTTATCCCCATTCTTTGTTTTCTGCCTGTTAACGAGTGTAAAGCCCGTGTAAATTGGAGTTCGCTCTCAGCTTTTCCCATCGATGTAAAAATGAAACACGAGGAGGCGAGGATTGCCACGAACAGCAAAGCTGGGCACTGACTCTATTTCTATTGCTGCAGGAGTTGTTCTGTTCCTCTAATATTTTCCTCAACATTACAACGCCTGTTTTAACTCACAGGCATTAAATGGGCGGTTTTATTATATGTTGGAGAGTTTCCATCAAAATGGATTTTAATAAATCTGCAAAAAGACGAGATTAGGACTGGAAATGATAAGATATCGATCACAGAGTTAACAAAAGTCAGGCTCATTGTCCAATGAGGCAGGAAACCGCGAACAAGGAAGAAGGGAATGAAGCAAGGAGGGAAGGAAGGGAGGAAAGAGGGAGGAGCACTCGATTCGATCTTCTTTCCATTAGAGCTGGGTGAAATATTAGGTTGAGAAAGTGGGAGAATTTTACCAAAAAGGGAGAGAAAATATTGTCTAACTTGGGGACTGTAACATTTTCAGGCCACGTATCTTCCAACTGGATTAACAGTGCTGAGACTATAACCTCTCACCAACCTCGATCTAACATTTTTATCCAAAAGGAGATCCCTTTTATCTCAGTATTTCTGTTTCCAAACGGTAGAAACAACCTTTAATAAAGTCCATTTACCGCATGTCCTGCCCGTGCTCCCAGATTGACAATGTGGATAATGTGGAGCAGGCTTCTGGAATCAAACAGATTTACATATATACCTCACAGTTTCGGCACTTCTGGGACTGAATTCCTGCTTTAAATAATAAAATTGACGTTTTCTTGCGATGTACTGAACACAGGCTGATTTTCTGGAAGTTATTATTTGAAGACTTGTGGAATGTCTCCAGGCCGAGGAAAGTGGTTCTATTAAAATGTTGGGGCTCGTTCGGGATTTAAACCCGGTACCTCTTGCATTTTAATTGATGTGAAATCCCAAAACGAGAATCACAACCGTAGACCAAAGACCACTGCCCCAACACTGAGTGTTTAAACTCGGCAATGATAATTTCACATACATAAAGCAGATATTTTAGATCAGAGTCAGCGTGAAATCTCAAATATTGCTCAAATACATCAATATGTGAATATGACATTAAATTTGTTTCAATTTAAAGCAGATTCGGGTCAGTGGTTTCCAAGGTGATCTAACCTGTGGCTCTCTTGCCTCCCTCTCCCCTTCCTCCCACACACTGCCGGTTTTCAAACGTTGTTTTAAATCTGCTGCTCTGGGCCAGTGCATTCCACAGTCTCACAACCCTTTCTACAAATACCGTCTCACTGCTTGACGTCTCTGGTTATTAGTTATGAGTGCCCTTGAGGTGCAACGGTGGCGTTTGTGACGTCCAATTAAAAGGCGCCGAATTGGAAACACGCTGGGGTCACAGTTTCTTTTTGCACAGAATTGAACCTGACTCGTTCAAGATGGAATATTGTATTTGCTGCATCAGAAAAAACAATGTGTTGTTATAAAGGTTGGCTCATTACTTTCCCAGTTTCAGAGGAAGAAGTGAGTGATCCGCTCATTTATTTCATGTAAGACACAAACACAGGGTAATCATTCAGAATCACCTCACAGATTGACACTGAGATAAACAAAGCGGGAGATACAGACAGCAATGGGACACTTGGCAGAATAGACAAGAGAGTTGATGAAATAAAAAAAACGGCCTGAGAACCAGAAGATAGTGACCGGTAGCTGATAGACATCAGTGAGTGGAGACGAGAATTTGTCTCGTGATTCGACTCCATCGCGTAACTGGTCAAAGCGCCTGTCTAGTAAAGGAGATATTCTGGGTTCGGCTCCCAGCGGGGCCTATTTTTTTATGATGCTCTGGTGGTGAGTTTCTTCTCGTGTGAAAAGGCTAAAATCCTTTTAAATGCAACTGCGGCTGCTCTAGTTGCCATTCTGGATGAAGGCTCCAGTCGCTGGGGGCGTGGGGAGAATTCCACCGCTGCCATTATTACTGGCGCTGCTGATTCTGACCTCTTCACCCAAAATCCATCTTTACTAAGCAGTGCCGTGCGTGACTTTGCTGTGGTCAGACAAGAAACGCAGTAGTTGATGTTTGGCGCCGTGATCGTGTAGTAGTCAATACTCTGCGCTGTGGCTTCTGCAATGTCACCAAACTGAGGGAATTGCGGATATTTGACTAAAGGGCGGGGGCTCATCCGGGCTTTGGATCCCCGCCTCTCGCATTTCAGTCAGTTGTTTATTCTGTGCGAGAATCATACCGCTAGATGCCATCTCCCAATGTCTCCGTCTCTTGTCTCTCTGTGTTTTCCACTGATGGACGTCTCAGGCTTCCTTGAAAGATCAAGGGTGATCCAACCTGCACACCAACAAAAAAGGGTAAAGAAAGAGATAATGACTGAGATGGGAGGGGAAGTAATTAAGTAAAGTCAAATTCGAACTTTCAAACCAAATCTGGTGAAGAGAGTTTGATGTTGTTGACTTGAAATATTGCGTGTACCGCTTGATACTGCTGTACAATTTATAGGAAAGCGGGATTGGACGGACAGATGCAGTCTGAAAGGGTGCGGTTGGCAAAGAAATCTAACGGCTTCGTTGATTCTCGCTTGGGGGGTTTCATTGATTGATGTGGGAGAGGGTCCCAGGTTCAAATGATGTCTTTTTACATTTGCACAAGGTGCGCAGATTGAAGCTGAAATGTTAATTGTTCACAATTCAAAACGACCTCATTGGCGATTCCCGGTCCTTGAAGGACATCAATGAACGAGTTGTGGGTTTGCTTCAAAAATTCATCACCGAAACCTGACTGAACAGCGACTCTAGCGGGACTCGAACCCGCAACGTTTGAATGACTTTTCCAACCATTAAACTAGAAGTCCAATGCGCTATCCATTGCGCCACAGAGCCGATCACATCGGAGGGCTCTGAATGGGTGAGTTTCAGCTTCTTTGTGGGTGACCGGGAGACTTGAGGATATGTTTAGATGATTTCCCTGTAAAACATTTCCACGTCCGTCTTTTCCCGAAGTTTGTGCAAACGAATTAATGAGAGGATCAGACATATAATTGAATGGCGGAGCCGGCTCGAGGAGCTGAATGGATTCCTCCTGTTTCTATGTTCCTATGAGTGTAACATGACAGAAATATAAACAGCTGCAAACATACCTTGCAATTTATTCATATCTTACAGCAAAAATATCCGTGCCGTGCGCAACTATGCTGTGGTCAGGGAAAAACGCACAAAGCTGCTGTGTGGGTTTCCTGTGGCTCTCTTGCCTCTCTCTCCCCTTCCTCCCACACGCTGCCAGTTTTGTAAACATTGTTTTAAATCTGCTGCTCCGTGCCAGTGCATTCCACAGCCTCACAACCCTTTCTACAAATACCGTTACACTGCTTGACTTCTCTGTTTATTAGTTATGAATCATCTTGAGCTGCAATGGTGGCATTTGAGACGTCAGATTAAAAGGCGGCCTATTGAGAACAAGTTGGGGGTCACAATTCCTTTGGCACAGAATTGAACCTAAATCATTCAAGGTGGAATACTGTATTTGCTGCATCACAATAAACAATATCTTGTTATAAATGTCGAATCATTAGTTCCCCAGTGTCAGAGGGAGAATTGTCTGAACCTCTCATTTATTTCATGTAAGACACAAACACAGGTATTCATTCAGAATCAACTCACAGATTGACACAGAGATGCAGAGAGCATCGGGACACATGGCGGAATAGACAAGAGAGATGGTCAAGACAAAACGGCCTCAGACTCGAACAGGCAGTGACAGGTTGCTGATAGTTATCAGTGAGTAGAGGCAGCACATGACAGGCGTGATTTGGCTCCGTGGCTTAGCTGGTCAAAGCGCCTGTCTAGTAAACAGGAGATCCTGGGTTCGATTCCCAGCGGGGCCTTTGTTTTGTCTTCATGACGCTCCAGGGGTGCGTTTCTTCGCGTGTAAAAGGGCCACAATCCTTTTAAATGTAACTGCGGCTGCTCTCGTTCCCATTCTGGATTAAGGCTCCTGTCGCTGGGGGCGTGGGGCGAATTCCACCGCTGCCATTATTACTGGCGCTGCTGATTTTGAACTCTTCACCCAAAATCCATCTTTTCTAAGCAGTGCCGTGCGTGACTTTGCTGTGGTCAGGCCAGTAACGCAGTACTTGATGTTTGGCGCCGTGATCCTGTAGTAGTCAGTACTCTGCGCTATGGCTTCTGCAATGTCACCAAACGGAGGGAATTGCGGATTTTGGACTAAAGAGCGGGGGCTCATCCGGGTTTTGGATCCCCGCCTCTCGCATTTAAGTCAGTTGTTTTTTCTGTGCGAGAATCATACCGCTAGATGCCATCTCCCAATGTCTCCGTCTCTTGTCTCTCTGTGTTTTCCACTGATGGACGTCTCAGGCTTCCTTGAAAGATCAAGGGTGATCCAACCTGCACACCAACAAAAAAGGGTAAAGAAAGAGATAATGACTGAGATGGGAGGGGAAGTAATTAAGTAAAGTCAAATTCGAACTTTCAAACCAAATCTGGTGAAGAGAGTTTGATGTTGTTGACTTGAAATATTGCGTGTACCGCTTGATACTGCTGTACAATTTATAGGAAAGCGGGATTGGACGGACAGATGCAGTCTGAAAGGGTGCGGTTGGCAAAGAAATCTAACGGCTTCGTTGATTCTCGCTTGGGGGGTTTCATTGATTGATGTGGGAGAGGGTCCCAGGTTCAAATGATGTCTTTTTACATTTGCACAAGGTGCGCAGATTGAAGCTGAAATGTTAATTGTTCACAATTCAAAACGACCTCATTGGCGATTCCCGGTCCTTGAAGGACATCAATGAACGAGTTGTGGGTTTGCTTCAAAAATTCATCACCGAAACCTGACTAAACAGCGACTCTAACCCGCAACCTTTGAATGACCTTTCCAACCATTAAACTAGAAGTCCAATGCGCTATCCATTGCGCCACAGAGCCGATCACATCGGATGTTCTGAATGGGTGAGTTTCAGCTTCTTTGTGGGTGACCGGGAGACTTGAGGATATGTTTAGATGATTTCCCTGTAAAACATTTCCACGTCCGTCTTTTCCCGAAGTTTGTGCAAACGAATTAATGAGAGGATCAGACATATAATTGAATGGCGGAGCCGGCTCGAGGAGCTGAATGGATTCCTCCTGTTTCTATGTTCCTATGAGTGTAACATGACAGAAATATAAACAGCTGCAAACATACCTTGCAATTTATTCATATCTTACAGCAAAAATATCCGTGCCGTGCGCAACTATGCTGTGGTCAGGGAAAAACGCACAAAGCTGCTGTGTGGGTTTCCTGTGGCTCTCTTGCCTCTCTCTCCCCTTCCTCCCACACGCTGCCAGTTTTGTAAACATTGTTTTAAATCTGCTGCTCCGTGCCAGTGCATTCCACAGCCTCACAACCCTTTCTACAAATACCGTTACACTGCTTGACTTCTCTGTTTATTAGTTATGAATCATCTTGAGCTGCAATGGTGGCATTTGAGACGTCAGATTAAAAGGCGGCCTATTGAGAACAAGTTGGGGGTCACAATTCCTTTGGCACAGAATTGAACCTAAATCATTCAAGGTGGAATACTGTATTTGCTGCATCACAATAAACAATATCTTGTTATAAATGTCGAATCATTAGTTCCCCAGTGTCAGAGGGAGAATTGTCTGAACCTCTCATTTATTTCATGTAAGACACAAACACAGGTATTCATTCAGAATCAACTCACAGATTGACACAGAGATGCAGAGAGCATCGGGACACATGGCGGAATAGACAAGAGAGATGGTCAAGACAAAACGGCCTCAGACTCGAACAGGCAGTGACAGGTTGCTGATAGTTATCAGTGAGTAGAGGCAGCACATGACAGGCGTGATTTGGCTCCGTGGCTTAGCTGGTCAAAGCGCCTGTCTAGTAAACAGGAGATCCTGGGTTCGATTCCCAGCGGGGCCTTTGTTTTGTCTTCATGACGCTCCAGGGGTGCGTTTCTTCGCGTGTAAAAGGGCCACAATCCTTTTAAATGTAACTGCGGCTGCTCTCGTTCCCATTCTGGATTAAGGCTCCTGTCGCTGGGGGCGTGGGGCGAATTCCACCGCTGCCATTATTACTGGCGCTGCTGATTTTGAACTCTTCACCCAAAATCCATCTTTTCTAAGCAGTGCCGTGCGTGACTTTGCTGTGGTCAGGCCAGTAACGCAGTACTTGATGTTTGGCGCCGTGATCCTGTAGTAGTCAGTACTCTGCGCTGTGGCTTCTGCAATGTCACCAAACGGAGGGAATTGCGGATTTTGGACTAAAGAGCGGGGGCTCATCCGGGCTTTGGATCCCCGCCTCTCGCATTTAAGTCAGTTGTTTTTTCTGTGCGAGAATCATACCGCTAGATGCCATCTCCCAATGTCTCCGTCTCTTGTCTCTCTGTGTTTTCCACTGATGGACGTCTCAGGCTTCCTTGAAAGATCAAGGGTGATCCAACCTGCACACCAACAAAAAAGGGTAAAGAAAGAGATAATGACTGAGATGGGAGGGGAAGTAATTAAGTAAAGTCAAATTCGAACTTTCAAACCAAATCTGGTGAAGAGAGTTTGATGTTGTTGACTTGAAATATTGCGTGTACCGCTTGATACTGCTGTACAATTTATAGGAAAGCGGGATTGGACGGACAGATGCAGTCTGAAAGGGTGCGGTTGGCAAAGAAATCTAACGGCTTCGTTGATTCTCGCTTGGGGGGTTTCATTGATTGATGTGGGAGAGGGTCCCAGGTTCAAATGATGTCTTTTTACATTTGCACAAGGTGCGCAGATTGAAGCTGAAATGTTAATTGTTCACAATTCAAAACGACCTCATTGGCGATTCCCGGTCCTTGAAGGACATCAATGAACGAGTTGTGGGTTTGCTTCAAAAATTCATCACCGAAACCTGACTAAACAGCGACTCTGGCGGGACTCGAACCCGCAACCTTTGAATGACCTTTCCAACCATTAAACTAGAAGTCCAATGCGCTATCCATTGCGCCACAGAGCCGATCACATCGGAGGGCTCTGAATGGGTGAGTTTCAGCTTCTTTGTGGGTGACCGGGAGACTTGAGGATATGTTTAGATGATTTCCCTGTAAAACATTTCCACGTCCGTCTTTTCCCGAAGTTTGTGCAAACGAATTAATGAGAGGATCAGACATATAATTGAATGGCGGAGCCGGCTCGAGGAGCTGAATGGATTCCTCCTGTTTCTATGTTCCTATGAGTGTAACATGACAGAAATATAAACAGCTGCAAACATACCTTGCAATTTATTCATATCTTACAGCAAAAATATCCGTGCCGTGCGCAACTATGCTGTGGTCAGGGAAAAACGCACAAAGCTGCTGTGTGGGTTTCCTGTGGCTCTCTTGCCTCTCTCTCCACTTCCTCCCACACGCTGCCAGTTTTGTAAACATTGTTTT
>JASTWF010001749.1:0-29067 GCA_030390025.1 Squalus acanthias
CAACCCAACACAACCCAACACAACCCAACACAACCCAACCCAACACAACCCAACACAACTCAACCCAACTCAACTCAACTCAACCCAACCCAACACAACTCAACACAACACAACTCAACCCAACACAACCCAACCCAACCCAACTCAACCCAACACAACCCAACCCAACCCAACACAACCCCAACCCAACTCAACTCAACCAACCCAACTCAACCCAACTCAACTCAACCCAACCCAACTCAACCCAACACAACTCAGCCCAACTCAACCCAATACAACACAACTCAACTCAACTCAACCCAACCCAACACAACCCAACCCAACCCAACACAACCCAACTCAACCCAACACAACCCAACCCAACTCAACCCAACCCAACTTAGCCCAACTCAACCCAACACAACCCAACTCAACCCAACCCAACTCAACCAAACCCAACTCAACCCAACACAACCCAACCTAACTCACTGCAACCCAACCCAACCCAACCCAACTCAACACAACGCAACTCAGCCCAACACAACCCAACCCAACCCAACTCAACTCAACCCAACTCAACCCAACCCAACCTCTTCTCGTAATTTATCCCTTGGAGTCCACGTATCATTCTGGTAAATCTATGCTGCACTCCCTCCAAGGCCAATATATCCTTCCTAAGGTGTGGTGCCCAGAACAGTTCACAGTACTCCAGGTGTGTTCTAACTAGGACTTTGTACAGCTGTAGCTTAACTTCTGCCCCCCTGTATTCTAGTCCTGTAGATATACAGGCTAACGTTCCATTACCCTTTTTTATTATTCTCTGTACCTGTTCATGACATTTTAATGATCTTTGTACCTGGACCCCAAGTCTCTTTGGACTTCCACTGTTTTTAGCTTTTCACCATTTAGAAAATACTCTGTTCTATCCTTTTTAGGTCCAAAATAGATGGCTTCACATTTGCCTACATTGAAATCCATTTACCACAGTTTTGCCCATTCACTTAATCTATTAATATCTATTTGTAATTTTATGCTTTCATTCCACTGCCGCCTATCTTTGTGTCATCAGCAAACTTAGATATGTGGCTTTCTATCCCATCATCTAAGTTGTTAATAAATACAGTGACTAGTTGAGGCCCCAACACAGATCTCTGTGGGACACCACTAGTCACATCCTGCCAATTTGAGTACCTACCCATTATCCCTACTGCCTTTCTCCTGCCGCTCAGCCAATTTCCTAACCAGGTCAATAATTTGCCTTCAATTCCGTGGGCTTCTACCTTAGATAACAGTCTCTTATGATGGACTTTATCAAATGCCTTCTGGAAGTCCATATAAATAACATCCTTAGACATTCCTCTGTCCGTTGCTTTAGTCACCTCTTCAAAAAATTTAATCAGGTTTGTCAGGCATGACCGACTTTTCACAAATCCATGCTGGCTCTCTCTGATCAGCTGAAAATGTTCAAGGTGTTCAGTCACTCTATCCTTAATTATAGACTCTAGTAATTTTCTGACAACAGATGCTAGGCTAACTGGTCTATAATTCCTTGGTTTCCCTCTCTCACCCTTCTTAAGTAGCGGAGCGACGTGCAATTTTCCAATCTAAAGGAACGGTTCCCGAATCGAGAGAACTCTGGAAGATTATAGTTAGGGCATCTGCAATGTTCTCACCTACTTCCTTTAAAATCCTGGGATGGAAACCATCTGGTCCTGGGGATTTGCCACTCATTAGTGCCATTATTTTCTTCATTACTGTTATTTTGCTTGCGTTAATGTAGGTGCAAAATTAATTACGGTGCATAAAGCTGTACAAGTGTCAATGAACATCTTTTTCTGAATGGAAAGAAAAGATTTTTGTCATCTTTTGAACACTTACCTCTGAGAATGGAGCCGGCTTGAGTCTTGTATTCCGATCTTTTTTTTTCCTCTCGGATATGTACTTTCTCTGGCGGATTCTGCCCGTGAGCTGGTGGCAGTTTAAGTGCTGGCAGCTTCGAGCTCTCTTGTGTCTGAGTGTGTCGCCGAGTGATTCTGTGGGTTTGTCAGACCTGGAACTGCGATTAACAGGAAGCTCGCACTGAGAGAGTTTCACAAACCCAAATGACGCACTTTTACAATGTGTTTGAAAGAAGGACAACAACACGGACCTGGTTATTCACCCGCTGGTTAAACCACGAGGTTTGATTATAAACGGTTGCTGTCGTAACAGGTGCAGGAGGTTGAATTGTAAACACTTTGAAAGCAAATCCTGTTGATTACCTTTTTTGGAGCCTGCAGCTAATTTTCTCCCTCCTCTCCTGAAGGTGATGACTCTTCCCACCCTGATACCTCGTCCAAGTGGACTCTCTTTATATGTGGGCTCAAGACAGTGAGTGGCAGTCGGCTATTCCACCATCGAGGCTTGGCAGCTGAGCCCAATCCTGGTTTATTTTCTCCCCCCTCTTGCTTCAGAAGCCCAGGAATCAGAGTTGGCCTCAGTGCCTCTGGGCTTGGAGCAAGTGGGGGGGGGGGAAGGAAGGAGGGTAGGAAAAAAAAATCAGGCGTGGCTCCTGTTCCTGAGGGAGTGCTGCACTGTCGGAGATGCCGTCTTTCAGATGAGACGTTAAGCCGAGGCCCCGTCTGCTCTCTCAGCTGGGCGTAAAAGATCCCACGGTCACTAGTTAGAAGAGCAGGGGCGTTCTCCCCAATGGTGTCCTGGGGCCACTGTTTCTTCTTCTTCTTAGGCAGTCCCTCGGAACCGAGGATGACTTGCTTCCACGCTAAAAATGAGTTCGCAGGTGACTGATGAGTCCGATGCGGGACCTGCAGTCTCTGTCACGGGTGGGGCAGACGGTGGTTGAAGGGGGCGGGTGGGTGGGGTGCTTGGGTCGACGTGCGCACCTTCCGCTGTTTGCGCTTGGCTTCAAGCCTCCTTGAAAAAGTGCAACATCTCCCACCGACACCTGGGAATCCCTGGCCCGAGACCGCACAAAGTGGAGGAGGAGCATCCGGGAAGGCGCCGAACACCTCGAGTCTCTTCGCCGGGAGCAAGCGGAAGCCACTGTTTATCCCTCAACCAACATCACTAAAAAAACAGATTATCTGGTTAATTAGCACAGTGCTGTTCGTGGGATCTTGCTGTGCGTGAATTGTCTGCCGCGTTTCCTGTATTTACAACGGCGACCGCGTTTCTAAAGTAATTCATTGGCGGTAAAGCGCGTCGGGGCGTCCTGAGGTCGTGAAAAGGCGCTATATAAAGGCAAGTCTTTCTTTTTTTCTTCTTTCTGATCACTAGCGATTGACTCCTGCTTGAAAGTGTGTACGCGTGTTCGTGTGTGTGTGTGGCTGTCAAGTAAGGGCAGGATCAGCCTGCACTGCGATACCCACCCTCCACCACCCCCCCCCCCCCCCCCACCCCCACCACGCAGTCAAATAGCCCATCACAACAGCCACTGGGGAGAGGGGCCAGAGAGCAGGCAGCGAGAGTCAGCGCCTTCAGGAAAGGAGGTGGAGAAAATTTGAAGAAAGAAGCAAGAGGTGACGTCCTGTGATTGGGAACTGAAACTCTCAGCGATGACGTTTCCCTCTGATTCCTCGAAATAGGGTGAAGTTGAGGACTTTCCAGGTGACTTTCCAGCATCTGCCATCTGCTCCACGATGGTTTTTTCTGTTTAATAAGAGTTTAAATTGAAACTACATTTCACAGGAGGAAATTTTCCCCTCAAGTCCCACAGGAATCTGGGGAGATTTTAGAACTGTACGAATTACATCTCAACTGCCCACACAGTCACCTCAAATCTGGCCCACGGTTTCATCCTTGGCTTCCTGCTATACCTCACATACTTGCTGCCTGTTAGAGACATCATCGGCTTGGTAAGGCCAAGTGCTGCCTCTCTGCCACCACCCGAGACTCCAAGGGGGAGAAATTCGGTCTCGCCCTGTTTTGGGGGGCGCTAACGTTTTGAAAGCTGGGAAACGTGAGCGCCGGGCGCTACTGATTCCCAGCTTTTTCAAAATCCGATGTTTGCGCTCCAGGAAGGAAGTGGAGCTCTACAATCAAGCGCTACCACTTCCTTCCAGGAGCGCTAAAGGTGGGTGGGGTCGGGGGCCGGGGGTCGGGGGTCGGCGGGGGAGAGAGGATCGGGGCCGGCCTCAGCATCATGGGTGGGGTGGGGGGGGTGGGGCGTCATGGTGGGGATCGGAGGCCTCGTGGTGGTGTCTCCGATCGCGCGGTGAGGGGGTGGGGGGGGGCGGGGTTGGGTTAGGGAGGGACCCCCGGATCCAGGAGGTAGGTAAAAAAAGCCTCTTACCCCCCTGGATGCAGCAGTCCCCACCTCGGTTTAACTGTCAGGTTCCACGAAATGTGTTAAATTCAAAATGGAGGTGAAGAAAAGAGGCTCCCAGCCTCATTACAATATATAAATTGACGTACCGCCTCCTGGGAGCGGATTGGTTGCCCCGCCTCCGTTAAAACCGGAAGTGGGCGGGTTGGAGGCGGGATCGGGTCGGGAATCCCATTTTTAACAATTTAACTGCTCCAAACCCACCCATTTTTTTTTAGGGGAAAATTCCGGCCAATGTGTCAGCTCACAGCCTTCTGCTCTCCACTCCCCCGATAGGGGCCAGAGTCTGGGTGCGTCTTCTGACTCCAGTTCTCTGGTACTCCCTCTCCAAACACCTGCACCTCGCCACATCTCGCCCAATTTTTAAAAAGTCTCAAAAGCAACCCACTCACCGCACCATAGGTCCTCCTTCTCAAGCCATCCTCCCAAACATGGTGTGTGCTCTCCCTATGCACCTTGAGATATTTTACTATGTTAAAGGTGCTGTATAATTACATAGGATAGACGGCACAGAAACAGGCCATTCGGCCCAACCAGTCCGTGCTGGGATTTATGCTCCACTCGAGCCTCCTCCCGTCTTTCCTCATCTAAAGCGATCAGCGTAACCCTCTATTCCCTTCTCCCTCATATGCTTGTCCAGCCTCCCCTTAAATGCGTCTATACTATTCGCCTCAACCACTCCCTGTGGTAGCGAGTTCCCCATTCTCACCACTCTCTGGGTAAAGAAGTTTCTTCTGAATTCCCTATTGGATTTGGACTCTCGGGGAAATCAAGGGATATGGGGATCGGGCGGAAAAGTGAAGTTGAGGTCGAAGATCAGCCATGATCTTATTGAATGGCGGAGCAGGCTCGAGGGGCCGAATCCTGCTCTTATTTCTTATGTTCTTATGGATTTCTTGGTGACTATCTTATATTGATGGCCTCTAGTTATGCTCTTCCCCACAAGTGGAAACATTCTCTCTGTATCCACTCTATCAAAACCTTTCATAATTTTAAAGACCTCTATTAGGTCACCCCCTCAGCCTTCTTTTTTCAAGAGAAAAGAGACCAAGTGAGAAACTTTAAACGCCGGCATAGACTAGTTGGGCCGAATGGCCTGTTGCTGTAAATTCGATGTAGTTTTTTTTAAATTGTTCTAGCCTTCCTGGTTTTTAACCAATTTCAATTATAAGGAACTTTTTTTTTTAAAGTGATTGTTATCTGGTTGCAGTACGTTTGTTCCCAATCCCCGGTCAACATTCCTCCGACAGCACCTAAAGCAGATGATCTGGTCCATCGCTGTTTGTGGGATCGTGCTGTGCGCGAATTGGCTGTGATTGTTATCTGCTTGCAGTATGTTTGTTATCAATCCCCTGGCTGCTGTATTTGCCTGCATTGCAACAGTGACTACACCTCAAAAATACTTCACAGGTCCTTTTGGGGGGTGAGGGGGGGAGGGCGCGGTTTCCTGAGGTGAAAGGCTGCAATTAAATGCAAGCACTTTTATTAATTTATGAAAGTAAGTCATCGAGCCAGTATTTAAAAAATTACCGTGGGGTTTTTTTTTACTATTCCTGCTTCACCGGCGCTGCTGGTAATTTATCGACATTTCTGGAGCCCTCTGACTGAAAACTCAACGACTAATCTCAAAACACGACCAAACCGTTGCTGCTAACTGGGGTTAAAAAAGAAATCAACTGCAACCTATTCGTTTGTTGTTAACTCAATGAGGTCATTGCGCCGTTAATCAAGCGTGACACTTCGGCAGAAGTGAGTCTTTCGCACACGCAACTTGCATCAGTCCAGTTTCACTCTCAATTTGCCCCATACTTTGCGAGCTGCCCTGTCTCTGCGGTGAGACTGCTATGAATTATTTTGCAGCCAGCCCATGCTGTCGGGCTGCACTTGCTGTGTGCACGTGGAAACCCGAACGTCTCCATCACCTTTGTTTATTCATTTAATTTTTTTCACCCTCCCAGACCGCTGATCGGCGCAGGGAGGAAGAACCTCCTCTAGTGGTTAAAACAGAAAGTTTTAAAAGTTTTTTTTTTATTAATGAGGCCGAGTGGCCTCCTTCTGCGCCAGATGACTCCGACAGGTGTCCCGAAGGCACAGTACGTTGACCAGCGGCTCCCAGTACTTGAAGCGAAATACTGCGGATGCTGGAAATCTGAAATAAAAACAGAAAAGGCTGGAAGTACTCAGCAGGTCAGGCAGCATCTGTGGAGAGAGAAACAGAGTTAACGTTTCAGGTCGATAGACCCTTCGTCAGAACTGGAAAAAGTTGGAGATGGGACAGGTTCTTAAGCAAGTGTAGGGGCGGGGAAAGGGGGGGAGGGGGGGAAGAACAAAAGGGAAGGTCTGTGATAGGATGGAAGGCAGGAGAGATTAAGAGACAAAAGGGATGATGGTGCAAGGCAAAAGGAGATGGTAATGGGACAAGTTAAGAAACAAAAGATGACTCTAGATGAGGTGTGAATGGCGATGGCAGAATGATCGACAGCTGCCATGTGAGAGAGAAAAAAAATGGAAAAAAAAGATAGGGGCAGAGGTTCCCAGTACTGCACCGTCAGGGGACAGAGGGGCAGAGGTTCCCAGTACTGCACTGTCAGGGGACAGAGGGGCAGAGGTTCCCAGTACTGCACCGTCAGGGGAGATAGGGGCAGAGGTTCCCAGTACCGCACTGTCAGGGGACAGAGGGGCAGAGGTTCCCAGTACTGCACTGTCAGGGGAGATAGGGGCAGAGGTTCCCAGTACTGCACCGTCAGGGGAGATAGGGGCAGAGGTTCCCAGTACTGCACTGTCAGGGGAGATAGGGGCAGAGGTTCCCAGTACCGCACTGTCAGGGGAGATAGGGGCAGAGGTCCCCAGTACTGCACTGTCAGGGGACAGAGGGGCAGAGGTCCCCAGTACTGCACTGTCAGGGGACAGAGGGGCAGAGGTTCCCAGTACTGCACTGTCAGGGGAGATAGGGGCAGAGGTTCCCAGTACTGCACTGTCAGGGGACAGAGGGGCAGAGGTTCCCAGTACCGCACTGTCAGGGGACAGAGGGGCAGAGGTTCCCAGTACCGCACTGTCAGGGGAGATAGGGGCAGAGGTTCCCAGTACCGCACTGTCAGGGGACAGAGGGGCAGAGGTTCCCAGTACTGCACTGTCAGGGGAGATAGGGGCAGAGGTTCCCAGTACTGCACTGTCAGGGGACAGAGGGGCAGAGGTTCCCAGTACTGCACCGTCAGGGGACAGAGGGGCAGAGGTTCCCAGTACTGCACTGTCAGGGGAGATAGGGGCAGAGGTTCCCAGTACCGCACTGTCAGGGGAGATAGGGGCAGAGGTTCCCAGTACCGCACTGTCAGGGGAGATAGGGGCAGAGGTTCCCAGTACCGCACTGTCAGGGGACAGAGGGGCAGAGGTTCCCAGTACTGCACTGTCAGGGGACAGAGGGGCAGAGGTTCCCAGTACCGCACTGTCAGGGGAGATAGGGGCAGAGGTTCCCAGTACTGCACTGTCAGGGGACAGAGGGGCAGAGGTTCCCAGTACTGCACTGTCAGGGGACAGAGGGGCAGAGGTTCCCAGTACCGCACTGTCAGGGGACAGAGGGGCAGAGGTTCCCAGTACTGCACTGTCAGGGGACAGAGGGGCAGAGGTTCCCAGTACTGCACTGTCAGGGGAGATAGGGGCAGAGGTTCCCAGTACCGCACTGTCAGGGGACAGAGGGGCAGAGGTTCCCAGTACTGCACTGTCAGGGGAGATAGGGGCAGAGGTTCCCAGTACCGCACTGTCAGGGGACAGAGGGGCAGAGGTTCCCAGTACCGCACTGTCAGGGGACAGAGGGGCAGAGGTTCCCAGTACCGCACTGTCAGGGGAGATAGGGGCAGAGGTTCCCAGTACCGCACTGTCAGGGGAGATAGGGGCAGAGGTTCCCAGTACAGTACCGTCAGGGGAGATAGGGGCAGAGGTTCCCAGTACCACACTGTCAGGGGAGATAGGGGCAGAGGTTCCCAGTACCGCACTGTCAGGGGAGATAGGGGCAGAGGTTCCCAGTACCGCACTGTCAGGGGAGATAGGGGCTGAGGTTCCCAGTACTGCACCGTCAGGGGACAGAGGGGTTGGAGGGGAGGGGAAAAGAAGAAAAAAGACTTTCATGACCTCAGGATGTCCCAAAGCGCTTTTCAGCCAATGAAGCCCTTTTTGAAGTGTGGTCACTGTCGCAATGTAGGAAACGCGGCAGCCAATTAGCGCACAGCAAGCTCCCACAAACAGCAATGCGATAATGACCAGATCATCTTACATTAAACCTCTCCACACCCAAGCCCCTCCTTCTGGCCATGACCTTTCTCCAGCCTCCTGCGCACACCCTCTGGTCCTCTGACACCTGCCCTACTTCACGTTGCCCAGTCCCTCTGCTCCACCCTGGCAGCCATTCCATCAGCATCCCTGCCGCCACCCTCTGGAATTCCTGGGCAAAGCATCTCCTCCTAACCCTAACCCTGCCTTCAAAATCCCTTTTCAGACTCTCCTCTTTGTCCATACTTTGACCACCGACCCACTTCCCTCGGCCCCGTCACTCCCAAGGCTTGTTACGTTCCTCGATGCATTATTTTCTTTTATTTAATGGTTCAAACCTTTGCTTTACCAATTGGAAATTTCCCTAAATTGTTTTGCAAATCAGTCCAATGCCTGAACTTCACCCCTTCACCCCTCCCCTTCCTTGTTTTTAGTTGCTTGCTTTGGACTTTCAACTCTTCAGCCTTTTTTTTGTTGAGTTTCCATTTTAATCTTTAAATAGCAGCACTCTGGGTCAGCTTGTTTCCTGATGACCTTTCTCAGTGTCTCTGAGCTGAGGTTTTCAGCCAGCTTACTCTGGCTGAATCGTAAGTACCGTGAGGTCAGCTTCTGCTGACCGGACACATTCCTCTTCACATGATGCCACTTTGCTAGCACTCTTTGCTATTCCACTTCCTCCAAGCGGCTTCAAACCACAAGCCCTGCAGCACTGCTCTCACAGCACACATTTCAGGTCTCACGCTGACCCATTGATCCTCAAACTGACCCATTGAACCTCGAACTGACCCATTGATCCTCGAACTGACCCATTGATCCTCGAACTGACCCATTGAACCTCGAACTGACCCATTGACCCTCGAACTGACCCATTGATCCTCAAACTGACCCATTGATCCTCAAACTGACCCATTGATCCTCGAACTGACCCATTGAACCTCGAACTGACCCATTGATCCTCGAACTGACCCATTGAACCTCGAACTGACCCATTGATCCTTGAACTGACCCATTGATCCTCGAACTGACCCACTGATCCTCGAACTGACCCATTGATCCTCAAACTGACCCATTGATCCTTGAACTGACCCATTGAACCTCGAACTGACCCATTGAACCTCGAACTGACCCATTGATCCTCGAACTGACCCATTGAACCTCGAACTGACCCATTGATCCTTGAACTGACCCATTGATCCTCGAACTGACCCACTGATCCTCGAACTGACCCATTGACCCTCGAACTGACCCACTGATCCTCGAACTGACCCACTGATCCTCGAACTGACCCACTGATCCTCGAACTGACCCACTGATCCTCGAACTGACCCACTGATCCTCGAACTGACCCATTGATCCTCGAACTGACCCATTGATCCTCGAACTGACCCATTGATCCTTGAACTGACCCATTGATCCTCGAACTGACCCACTGATCCTCAAACTGACCCATTGACCCTCGAACTGACCCATTGAACCTCGAACTGACCCACTGATCCTCAAACTGACCCATTGATCCTCGAACTGACCCATTGATCCTCGAACTGACCCATTGACCCTCGAACTGACCCATTGATCCTCGAACTGACCCATTGATCCTCAAACTGACCCATTGACCCTCGAACTGACCCATTGATCCTCAAACTGATCCATTGATCCTCAAACTGATCCATTGACCCTCGAACTGACCCATTGAACCTCGAACTGACCCACTGATCCTCAAACTGACCCATTGATCCTCGAACTGACCCATTGAACCTCGAACTGACCCACTGATCCTCAAACTGACCCACTGATCCTCGAACTGACCCACTGAGCCTCGAACTGACCCACTGATCCTCAAACTGACCCACTGATCCTCAAACTGACCCATTGATCCTCGAACTGACCCATTGACCCTCGAACTGACCCATTGAACCTCGAACTGACCCACTGAACCTCGAACTGACCCATTGAACCTCGAACTGACCCATTGGTCCTGGAACTGACCCATTGGTCCTGTAACTGACCCATTGGTACTGCAACTGACCCATTGATCCTATAATTGACCCATTGATCCTCAAACTGATCCACTGATCCTCGAACTGACCCATTGACCCTCGAACTGACCCATTGATCCTCGAACTGACCCATTGATCCTCAAACTGACCCATTGACCCTCGAACTGACCCATTGATCCTCAAACTGATCCATTGACCCTCGAACTGACCCATTGAACCTCGAACTGACTCATTGAACCTCGAACTGACCCATTGACCCTTGAACTGACCCATTGACCCTCGAACTGACCCATTGATCCTCGAACTGACCCATTGACCCTATAACTAACCCATTGATCCTCGAACTGACCCATTGATCCTCGAACTGACCCATTGAACCTCGAACTGACCCATTGACCCTCGAACTGACCCATTGATCCTATAACTGACCCATTGGTAATGTAACTGACCCATTGACCCTCGAACTGACCCATTGAACCTCGAACTGACCCATTGACCCTCGAACTGACCCATTGACCCTCGAACTGACCCATTGATCCTATAACTGACCCATTGGTCCTGTAACTGACCCATTGACCCTCAAACTGACCCGTTGAACCTCGAACTGACCCATTGGTCCTGTAACTGACCCATTGATCCTCGAACTGACCCATTGAACCTCGAACTGACCCATTGGTCCTGTAACTGACCCATTGGTACTGCAACTGACCCATTGATCCTATAATTGACCCATTGATCCTGTAACTGACCCTTTGTCCCTGTAACTGACCCATTGAACCTCGAACTGACCCATTGAACCTCGAACTGACCCATTGGTCCTGTAACTGACCCATTGATCCTGTAACTGACCCATTGATCCTGTAACTGACCCATTGATCCTGTAACTGACCCATTGGTCCTGTAACTGACCCATTGGTCCTGTAACTGACCCATTGGTCCTCGAACTGACCCATTGGTCCTGTAACTGACCCATTGGTCCTCGAACTGACCCATTGGTCCTGTAACTGACCCATTGATCCTGTAACTGACCCATTGAATCTGGAACTGACCCATTGTCCCTGTAACTGACTCATCGGTCCTGTAACTGACCCATCGGTCCTGTAACTGACACATTGGTCCTGTAACTGACCCATTGATCCTGTAACTGACCCATGATCCTGTAACTGACCCATTGATCCCGTAACTGACCCATTGATCCTTGAACTGACCCATTGTCCCTGTAACTGACTCATTGGTCCTGTAACTGACCCATTGTCCCTGTAACTGACTCATTGGTCCTGTAACTGACCCATTGATCCTGTAACTGACCCACTGATCCTCGAACTGACCCACTGATCCTGTACCTGACCCATTGATCCTGTAACTGACTCATTGGTCCTGTAACTGACCCATTGATCCTGTAACTGATCACTTTTAGTATTTGCTTGCTAATTGTTTGGCTCCGGTCACCAAAACCATTCCATTCTGAAGTATCCCAACAGAAATTTGATGTCTCCTCTGCTCCTACTAACAAAGGGTTTCAAAATTGAGGGAAGAGTATACAATAGTCCTGTCATCTCCTGAAGATGCTGACTGTTACTGGATGTGGTTACACATTTGCCAGAAGCCCGACAGACCTTCACCTGAATGGTCATCCTTCGTGTTTGAGCCTAGGCAGTGAACACGGGCAGGCTATTTGACCCCGGAAGCATCACAGTCAGCGAAAGCAAAAAGAAAACTACACAGGGTTGACCTGAAATGACAGCAAGTTAAAAACAAGAGGACATGGTGATGTTGCCACCACAAACTAATATAGCTGCAGCATTCACATGAAGGTGCAATAAAGGAATTATACTGGAGTTATAATGCAGAATTCTAACTCAATTAAGTACTACTATACAGGGAGGCTCTTGATATTTCTCGAGATAATTATGGATCAGGAATGCCATTCGGCCAATCTCATCTCATCTCATCCATCCAGAGATGCGCTTCCCCCCATTGAAGCATCCATTGTTTCTTAATTATTCCAAATTGTTTGTCTCCTCTAACTCTATCTGGGAGTCCGTTCCATTTATCAATCACTCTCTGTGAGACAGAAACTCCTGATATCTGTTCCACATTTGCACCAGTGTGTCCATAGGATGCACTGCGACAACTCGCCAAGGCTTCTTCGGCAGCGGCTCCCAAACCCGCGACCTCCTCCACCTAGAAGGACAAGGGCAGCAGGCGCGTGGGAACACCGCCACCTCCAAGTTCCCCTCCAAGGCACACATCATCCTGTAACACTGTCCATGGTAAACTTGACTGAATCTAAAAGTGACCAAAGGTACCGGCCAGCTTTGAGGGCAAACTTGGCTGAAACATTTGTAAAATAAGTGATGTATTAGTATTTTTTTCCTTCGAAAGATCTTGAAAATGCTGTGAAAACCACTCGTCAACAGCCTTCAGGTGTGAAAAAACTCTCTCCGACCCTTGAATGTCCGGCCCTGGTCAACTAAGCATCAAAAGGAGAGAGAGAGAGAAAAAAACAACGTTAATCACAGAGTTTGGGACACGAATGCTGTGGGCGAGTCGCCAAGTTTTGGGGTATAAGGAATGTTGTAGACTGACACTCATGGTTGCGGTCATGGGCGACCTGGTCAGTTACCAGTTAAAGTCATACGTCTAGTCATCACTGAGTTGACCGCTCATCTGCTGTTAGTACGTATGTGGTTGCTTATGATCACCTGAGCTTAAAGTAAATGAATTGAGTGCAAATTGTATTTTTTTGTATACTCCGTGCGTGCTTACTTGTGAGAGGTAAATGAATTGAGTACAGTTTGTATTTGGTACTTACTTGTAACCTCTTGCTGATTTTTTAAGTCAAAGAAGTTTCACAGATTCATTCGGGTTTTGTGTTGTCTGTTCCACGGGCCTGAACTCTATAAACTGTCAGACAAACAGAACGTCTTGGAAATACATCGGCTGTTCCCTCATCGTCGCAGGGTCAAAATCCTGGAACTCCCTCCCTAACAGCACTGGGGGAGCACCTCCGCCACACGGACTGCAGCGGTTCAAGAAGGCGGGTCACCACCACCTGCTCAAGGGCAGTTAGGGAACGAGGCAATAAATGCTGGCCTTGCCAGCGACGCCCACATCCCAAGAATGAATGAAAACATTTAAAAAATACATGTACCTTTTACTGGTTTAAACCTGTGGTCCCCTGTTCTACTCTTGCAATTTAATTTGAACTAGTTTACTGGATTTATCTCTTCCTTAACATTCATCATCTCATATACTTGAAGGTCACCTCTCAGAAGCCTCCTTTCTAGGCGGAAGAGGCCGTGTTTCTCCAGCCTTTCACAGAGTCATAGAATCATAGAATAGTACAGCACAGAAGGAGGCCATTCGGCCCATTGAATCCGCGCCGGCTCTTTCGAAGAGCAATCCAGTTAGTCCCACTCCCCCCGCTCTTTCCCCATATCCCTGCAATTTTTTCTCCTTCATGCTTTTATCCAATTCCCTTTTGAAGGCCGCTATTGAATCTGTATCCACCACCCTATCAGGCAGCGCGTTCCAAATCCTAACCACTCGTTGCATAAATAAGTTTTTCCTCATGTCGCCTCTGGTTCTTTTGCCAATCACCTTAAATCTGTGCCCTCTGGTTATCGACCCTACAGCCTTTGGAAACAGTTTCTCTTTATTTACTCTATCTAGGCCCTTCATGATTTTAAACACCTCTATCAAATCTCCTCTTAGCCTTCTCTGCTCCAAGGAGAACAACCCCAGCATCTCCAGTCTCTCCACGTAACTGTAATCCCTCGTCCCCGGAACCATTCCAGTAAATCTTTTCTGCCCCCTCTCGAAGGCCTTCGCAAGCTTCCTAAAGTGCGGGGCCCAGAATTGGACTCAATACTCTTGAGGTCGGACCAGTGTTTTATGCAGATTCATCATAACTTCCTTGCTTTTGTATTCTATGCCTCTATTTATGAAAGTGAGAAGTCGCACAACACCAGGTTATAGTTCAACAGCTTTATTTGAAATCACAAGCTTTCGGAGCGCTGCTCCTTCGTCAGGTGAAGCTGGGGTTGACTTCACCTGACGAAGGAGCAGCGCTCCGAAAGCTTGTGATCTCAAATAAAACTGTTGGACTATAACCTGGTGTTGTGCGACTTCTCACATTTGTCCACCCCAGTCCAACACCAGCATCTCCGCATCATGTCTATTTATGAAGCCCATGATCCCGTATGCCTTCATAACCACTTTCTCAACCGGCCCTGCCACCTTCAATGATTTGTGCACATATACTCCCAGGTCTGTCTGCTTTCAGTGTCAGCTGTGGCTCAGTTGGTAGCACCCTCTCGCCTCTGAGCCAGAAGGTGGGGTGGGTTCAAGTCCCACTCCAGGGACTTGAGTGCATAAATCTAGGCTGACACTCCAGTGCAGTGCTGAGGGAGCGCCGCACTGTCAGGGATGCCATCTTTTGGATGAGATGTTAAACTGAGGCCCCGTCTGCTCTCTCAGGTGGACGTAAATGATCCCACCGCACTATTTTGAAGAAGAGCAGGGGAGTTCTCCCCGGTGTCCTGGGCCAGTATTTATCCCTCAACCAGCATTACTAAAAACAGATTATCTGGTCAATATCACATTGCTGTTTATGGGAGCTTGCTGTGCACAAATAGGCTGCCGCATTTCCCACATTACAACAGTGACTCCACTTCAAAAAGTACTTCAGTGCTTTGAGATGCTATAGAAATACAAGTCTTTCTTTCACCCCCTTAAGAATTGTACCCTTTAAGTTTAGATTGAAGGATGAACAGAAAATCTGAGAGTTAACAGCGGGTCCATCAGCATCTGTTCCAGAGCAAAGGTGTAAATCCCTCATCTGAACTGGAGTGGGACATAAGCCCCTCTATAGGACTGAGCAGAATGAAGGAGAAGGGCAGAGTCAGAAAGTAAGAGACACCATGGGATGGGTGCAGTGCAACAACACACGATACCATCCAAAAGTTCGACACCATCCAGGACAAAGCAGCCCGCTTGATTGGCACCCCATCCACCACCTTAAACATTCACTCCCTCCACCACCGGCGTACCGTGGCTGCAGTGTGTACCATCTACAAGATGCACTGCAGCAACTCGCCAAGGCTTCTTCGGCAGCACCTCCCAAACCCGCGACCTCTACCACCTAGAAGGACAAGGGCAGCAGGCGCACGGGAACACCACCACCTCCAAGTTCCCCTCCAGGTCACACACCATCCTGACTTAGAAATATATCGGGCCGTTCCTTCATCGTCGCTGAGTCAAAATCCTAGAACTCCCTCCCTAACAGCACTGTGGGAGTACCTTCATCACACAGACTGCAGCGGTTCAAGAAGGCGGCTCACCGCCACCTGTTTCCACTGGCAGGAGGGTCGGTTACCAGAGGACACAGATTTAAGAGAATTGGCAAACGAACCAGATGAGGAGAATTTTTTTTAAACGCAGCGAGTTGTGGCGATCTGGAACGCGCTGCCTGAAAGGGCGGTGGAAGCAGATTCAATCGCAACTTTCAAAAAGGGGAATCGGATAAACACTTGAAGGGGAAAAGTTTACAGGGCTGTGGGGAAAGAGCAGGGGGGCTAATTGGGGAGCTCTTCGAAAGAGCCAGCACAGGTACGATGGGCTGAATGGCCTCCTTCTGTGCTGCGTGATTCTATATGATTTCAGATGCAACACGGTGGCATAGTGGTTAGCACTGTTACCTCACAGCGCCAGGGACCCGGGTTCGAATCTGGCCTCGGTTGACTGTCGGTGTAGAGTTTGCACATTCTCCCCGTGTCTGCGTGGGTTTCCTCCGGGTGCTCCGGTTTCCTCCCACAGTCCAAAGATGTGCGGGTTAGGTTGATTTGGCTATGATAAATTGACCCTTAGTGTTAGGGGGATTAAATACGTGGGGTTATTGGGATATGTGTCGGTGCAGGCTCGATGGGCCGAAATGGCCTCTATCTGCACTGTGGTGATTCTGTGAAGCATTTGAAAGTTTCTTTTTCAGCCTCTTTGCTCTGCGATTGATTGATTGGCTGAACACTGGGTGGCGCTGTCTCCCCATTTTCCTGATTGCCTCTCCATCCATCACATGGCAACCCCGCCCCACGGTGGGGTTCTTGTTTCCATTCTTGGGAATGCGGGCGTCGCTGGCAAGGCCGGCATTTATCGCCCATCCCTCGAGAAGGGGGTGGCGAGCCGCCTTCTTGAACCGCCGCAGTCCCGTGTGGTGATTCTTAATACAGTTTTTGGTGGCGGTTCGATATAACTGAGCGGCTCGCTTGGCCATTTCAGAGTCAACCCCCCCCCCCCCCGCATTCTGTGGGTCTGGAGTCACCTATAGTCCCAGACCTGGGTAAGGACGGCAGCTTTCCTTCCCTAAAGGACATGAAGTGAACCGGTTGGGTTTTTAACGACATTCCTGACGACAGGGGTCTCAGCAGGCAAGGCACCCGACACAAATGCAAACTGCCCCCCTGTTGGTGCCTGAAGCTCACAGGCCAGCCGGCAGGTGTTGAGGCTACTCCAAGGCAGGAAAGAAAGACTTGCATTTCTATAGCGCCTTTCACAACCACCGGACGTCTCGAAAAGTGCTTTACAGCCAATGAAGTACTTTTTTTGAAGTGGAGTCACTGTTGTAATGTGGGAAACGCAGCAGCCAATTTGCGCACAGCAAGCTCCCACGAACAGCCATGTGATAATGGCCAGATAATCAGTTTTTTAGAGGGAACAATATTGGCCCCAGGAAGAACTCCCCCTGCTCTTCTTCAAAATAGTGACCATGAGATCTTTTACATCCACCCGAGAGAGCAGACGGGGCCTCGGTTTAACTTTTCAGCCGAAAGATGGCACAACTCCGACAGTGCGGCACTCCCTCAGCACTGCGCTGGGAGTGTCAGCCTAGATTTTTGTGCTCGAGTCTCTGGAGTGGGGACTTGAACCCACAACCTTCTGACTCAGAGGCGAGGGTGCTGCCCACTGAGCCACTGGCAAAGGACAACTGGTCCTCGATAATGACTTGGAGCAAGTGGGCCACCTCAAGGCAGCGGAACCTTTGGCAAGTAGTGACCATGATATCATTTGGTTTAATACAAGAATAGAAGGGGGGGGGGGAGAGAAAATTCATGGGCGAGGGTACGTGACTGGGGGGTTTGGGGGGGGGAGCGGTGGAAATCATAGAGGGACCTTTGCCAAGACCACAATCTTGGATCCAGTCCTGGGGGAGCGCTGCACTGTCAGGGGTGCCGTCTTTCGATGAGATGTTAAACTGAGGCCCTGTCTGCCCAGTCAGGTAGACTTCAGGGACCCCCCCCCCCCCCCAACGGCACTTTTTCAAAGAAGACGACAGAGATCTCCCGCTCAACATCCATCCCTCAACCAGCACCACCAAAAAGCAGGTGTTGGTGGGAGCTTCTTCTTCTTCTTAGGCAGTCCCTCGGAACCGAGGATGACTTGCTTCCACACTAAAAATGAGTTCTCAGGTGACTGTCGAGTCCAATGCGGGACCTACAGTCTCTGTCACAGGTGGGGCAGACGGTGGTTGAAGGGGCGGGTGGGTGGGGTGCTTGGGTTGACGTGCGCTCCTTGCACTGTTTGTGCTTGGCTTCCCGCTTGCTCCCGGCGAAGAGACTCGAGGTGTTCGGCGCCTTCCCGGATGCTTCTCCTCCACTTTGTGCCGTCTTGGGCCAGGGATTCCCAGGTGTCGGTGGGGATGTTGCACTTTTTCCAAGGAGGCTTTGAGGGTGTCCTTGAAGCGTTTCCTCTGCCCACCTGGGGCTCTCTTGCCGTGCCGGAGCTCCGAGTAGAGCGCTTGTTTTGGGAGTCTCGTATCGGGCATGCGGACGATGTGGCCCGTCCATCGGAGCTGATCGAGCGTGGTCAAAGCTTCGATGCTGGGGATGTTGGCCTGAGCGAGAACACTGACATTGGTGCGCCTATCCTGCCAACAGATTGGCAGGATCTTGCTGTGCGCAAACTGGCTCCACAAAAGCAACAACGATCTACGCCTCCAAAGTATTGGCTGCGAATTGTTTCGGGACGCCCTGAACTCGCGAAAGGCCACTTTTGTATGAATGCAAGATCTTTCTAGCTTTACAGCTGCCTTGCTGCTTATCTCCACGTTTCCAATTGTCTAGTTTTTTCCTGTCTGCACAACACCCCCAACGCATTGGCGTTTGGCAATGAGGTAATCAGTGACATTACCCGGGCGGAAAGTGCCAGAAGTTGTAAGGAGAAGCTTCCTGTCGAGAAATGTCTCCCCCCGCCCTGTGTGTGGGTCGCACTTTCCTCGGCTCTGTTTCTCGTCTCGAAATGCTGCCGACATCAGTCACACTCTCGTGCGGTCAGTTGCGTGTCTAAATCTGCTCCCACGTGGTCTAGCAAGTAGTAACGGTCTCCTTCCCTCGCTCATAACTCCTCAACCCATCCGAGAGCTCCCTCCGTCTCAGCTTTCTAAACAAGGCCTCTTTTGAGATTTGCAGTCTTTTTTATATTCTCTTTTATTTAAAAAAAACACGCCACTTACCTTCGGCTCATTAATTATCTCGATGTGTGCGAAACAGAGAGAGCGAGCGAGAGACAGACTCAGTTAGAGAAAGGGACATGTCAGTGACTGAGAACAGGAGAAAGACACACACACACAGTGACAGAGAGAGAAAGAGAGAGACAGAGGGAGACAGAGAGACACACAGTGACAAAGAGAGAGAGAGAGAGACAGAGAGAGAGACAGAGAGACACACAGTGACAAAGAGAGAGAGAGAGAGACAGAGAGAGACAGAGGGAGACAGAGAGACACACAGTGACAAAGAGAGAGAGAGAGACAGAGAGAGAGACAGAGAGAGACAGAGGGAGACAGAGAGAGACACAGTGACAAAGAGAGAGAGAGAGAGACAGAGAGAGACAGAGAGACACACAGTGACAAAGAGAGAGAGAGAGACAGAGAGAGACAGAGAGACACACAGTGACAAAGAGAGAGAGAGACAGAGAGAGAGACAGAGACACACAGTGACAAAGAGAGAGAGAGAGAGACAGAGAGAGACAGAGACAGAGAGAGACACACAGACACACAGAGACAGAGACAGAGAGAGAGAGAGACACACAGACACACAGAGACAGAGAGAGAAAGAGAGAGAGACAGAGACAGAGAGAGACACACAGAGACAGAGAGAGACAGAGACAGAGAGAGACACACAGACACACAGAGACAGAGAGAGACAGAGACAGAGAGAGACACATAGACACACAGAGACAGAGAAAGAGAGAGACAGAGACAGAGAGACACACAGACACAGAGACAGAGAGCTAAAGAGACAGAGACAGAGAGACACACAGACACACAAAGACAGAGAGAGAAAGAAAGAGACAGAGAGAGAAACACAGACACACAGAGACAGAGAGAGAATGAGAGAGACAGAGACAGAGAGAGACACACAGACACACAGTGGCAGAGAGAGACAGAGACAGAGAGAGACACACAGACACACAGAGACAGAGAGAGAAAGAGAGAAACAGAGATAGAGAGAGACACACAGACACACAGCGGCAGAGAGAGAAAGAAAGAGAAAGAGAGAGAGAGAGAAAGAGAGAGAGACAGAGACAGAAACAGACACCTGAACTGGAAACATCCTTGCGGGGAGGTTTGCTAGTACTGTTGGGGGGAGTTTAAACTAACTTGGCAGGGGGATGGGATACGGAGTGGAGCTATAGTTGGGGGTGATGCACAGCCAAATATAGAGGAAAAAACAAGTCAGCCTGGAAGGCAGAGCAAATATGTAACGGCACAAGGGAGTATGGCAAGGCTGGATGGCATTTATTTTAATGCAAGGAGTTTTGCGAGTAAGGCAGATGAATTGAAGGTGTTGATGAACACATGGGAGTATGATATTGTTGCTATCACAGAGACATGGTTGATGGAGGGGCAGGACTGGCAGCTCAATATTCCGGGGTATAGAATCTTCAGGCGAGACAGAGGGGGGGGGTGTCAGAGGAGGGGGTGTTGCAATATTAATCAAGGAGTCAATTACTGCTGTAAGGAGGGATGATATCTTAGCAGGTTCCTCTAATGAGGCCATATGGGTAGAACTTAAAAACAAAAAGGGGGCAAGCACTTTGCTGGGAGTGTACTATAGGCCCCCAAACAGTCAGGGGGAGATAGAGGAACAGATATGTAGGCAAATCTCAGAGAAGTGTAGAAATAATAGGGTAATAATAGTAGGGGATTTCAACTTCCCCAATATTAACTGGGATAGTCAGAGTGTGAAAGGCTTAGAGGGTGCGGAATTCTTAAAGTGCATCCAGGAGAGTTTTTTGAGCCAGCATGTAGAAAGTCCTACAAGTGATGGGGGGGGTACTGGACCTAATTCTAGGGAATGTAGCCGGGCAAGTGGTAGATGTGTCAGTAGGAGAGCATTTTGGTGACAGTGACCATAATTCGGTGAGATTTAAGGTAGTCATGGAAAAGGACAAAGATGGACCGGAAATAAAGGTTCTAAATTGGGGTAGGCCGATTTTAATATGATAAGGCAGGATCTGGCCAAAATGGACTGGGATCAGCTACTTATAGGAAAATCCACATCAGAGCAATGGGAGTCTTTCAGAAAGGAAATAGAGAGAGTACAATGCCAACATGTTCCCGCAAAGGTCAAGGGTGGGACCAACAAGCCCAGGGAACCCTGGATGTCAAGAATGGATTAGGAAAAAAAGGGAGGCTTTTGGCAGATACAAAGGACGAAAAACAGTGGAAGCCCTAGAGGAGTATAGAAAGTGCAGGGGGGTACTTAAAAAAGAAATTAGGAGAGCGAAGAGGGGGCATGAAAAAACACTGGCGGGCAAAATAAAGGAAAATCCCAAGGTGTTTTATAAGTATATTAAGGGCAAGAGGATAACCAGGGAAAGAGTAGGGCCCATTAGGGACCAAAGTGGCAATCTGTGTGTAGAGCCAGAAGATGTAGGTGAGGTTTTAAATGAATATTTTGCATCTGTGTTCACTATGGAGAAGGGTGATGTAGGCATAGAAATCAGGCAGGGGGATTGTGATATACTTGAACAAATTAATATTGAGAGGGAGGAGGTACTAGCGGTTTTAGCGGGCTTAAAAGTGGATAAATCCCCAGGCCCTGACGGGATGTATCCCAGGCTGCTGTGTGAGGCAAGGGAGGAGATTGCAGGGGCTCTGACACAAATTTTCAGAACCTCTCTGGCCACAGGGGATGTGCCAGAGGACTGGAGAACAGCTAACGTAGTACCATTGTTCAAGAAGGGTAATAGGGATAAACCAGGGAATTACAGGCCAGTGAGCCTAACATCAGTGGTAGGGAAATTATTGGAAAAAATTCTGAGGGACAGAATTAGTCTCCACTTGGAGAGGCCGGGATTAATCAGGGATAGTCATCATGGCTTTGTCAGGGGGAGATCATGTCTGACCAATTTGATTGAATTTTTCGAGGAGTGACTAGGTGTGTGGATGAGGGTAGTGCAGTTGATGTAGTCTACATGGACTTCAGTAAGGCATTTGACAAAGTTCCACATGGGAGACTGGTCAAGAAGGTAAGAGCCCATGGGATCCAGGGCAATTTGGCACATTGGATCCAAAATTGGCTTAGTGGCAGGAGGCAGAGGGTGATGGTCGAAGGTTGTTTTTGTGACTGGAAGCCTGGGTCCAGTGCTGTACCGCAGGGATCGGTTCTGGGTCCTTTGCTGTTTGTAGTGTACATTAATGATTCAGATATGAATGTAGGAGGTATGATCAGTAAGTTCGCAGATGACACGAAAATTGGTGGAGTGGTAAATAGCGAGGAGGGAAGCCTCAGGCTACAGGACGATATAGACGGGTTGGTTAGATGGGCAGAACAGTGGCAAATGGAATTTAACCCTGAAAAGTGTGAGGTGATGCATTTTGGAAGGACAAACAAGGCAAGAGAATACACAATGAATGGTAGGATCCTAGTAAGGACAGAGGATCAGAGGGACCTTGGCGTGCATGTACATAGATCCCTGAAGGCAGCAGGACAGGTAGATAAGGTGGTTAAAAAGACATATGGGACACTTGCCTTCATTAGCTGAGGCATAGAATATAAGAGCAGGGAGGTTATGATGGAGCTGTACAAAACGCTAGTTAGGCCACAGCTGGAATACTGTGTGCAGTTCTGGTCACCACACTATAGGAGGGATGTGATTGCATTGAAGAGGGTGCAGAGGAGATTCACCGGGATGTTACCTGGGCTGGAGCGCTTCAGCTATGAAGAGAGACTGGACAGGCTGGGGTTGTTTTCCTTAGAGCAGAGAAGGCTGAGGGGGGACCTGATTGAGGTGTACAAAATTATGAGGGGCATAGATGGGGTAGATAGAAAGGAACTTTTCCCCTTAGTAGAGGGGTCAATAACCAGGGGGCATAGTTTCAAGGTAAGGGCAGGAGGTTTAGAGAGGATTTGAGGAAACACTTTTTCATCCAGAGGGTGGTTGGAATCTGGAACTCACTGCCTGAAAGGGTGGTAGAGGCAGGAACCCTCACAACATTCAAGAAGCATTTAGGTGAGCACTTGAAACGCCATAGCATACAAGGCTACGGACCAAGTGCTGGAAAATGGGATTAGAATAGACAGGGCTTGATGGCCGGCGCGGACACGATGGGCCGAAGGGCCTCTTTCTGTGCTGTATAACTCTATGGGGTAAAAATTGAGTCGCGCCCCATTTGGGGCGCTAACCTCGCCGGGGCGCGACTTTTAGCGCCCCGAAAAAATTAGCGGCCCCGCGCCGGAACTTCAGTGGTTGCGCCCCAAGAGGGAAGCGGGGCGCCACTGGAAGCACCCCGCATCCCTCTTGGGGAGCTGCGAGTGAATATCCTGGCGCTACGTGCCGCAGCACCACGCGCTGCGGCACGTCGCGCCGCGGTATTGCAGGCCTTCCTCCCCTTCTTAAAGGGGAGGGACCCTGCGCAGCGCGAACCGGGGCCCAGCTGGGCCCCCAGGGATCGGGAGTGCCGGCAAAAGAGCCCGGCACTCAAGAGAAGTGCCGGGCTCTTGGAGCGCAGCCGGCACTTCACGGTGGGGGGGCTTCACGGGGGCCGGGGACAGCAACGGGGGCAGGTGCTGGCAGGCGGCCAGCAACAAAAATGGCCGCCTGCCACCTCCCCTTTAAATATCGCCGCCCCGGCCGCACGTACGCCCCCCTGAACCCGTCGGACATAGCGTCTGGCGGTAAATCAGGGGGCGCGACTGAAGATCACGGCCGGGGCGCGAGCGGGGCGCTGCGCACGGCGATGACGTCATCGCCGGCGGCGCAGCGCCACAGGGCGCTACCGGCTGCCGCCGCCGCTAACCTCCCACTAAATTTTTCGGGAGGCGTGGGCGGCGCTGCGCCCGGGCGTTAGCTGCTTTACGCCCCATTAGCGCCCTCTTAAGGCGCTAACGGGAGGCGCAAGCAGCTGAATTTTTCCCCCTATGACTCTATGACACACAGTGACAAAGAGAAAGAGACAGAGAGAGGCAGAGAGAGACATAAAGACAGAGAGAGAGACAGCGATACAGAGAGAGAGAGTGAGGCAGAGACAGAGCGAGAGATAGAGAGAGAGACACACAGTGACAGCGAGTGAGAGAGAAAGAAGGAGCCCCAAACAGAATGGTGGAGTTGCAGGTTTTTTCCATTTCCAACAAGCTCGCCCCCAGCCCCCACCGGTTGTCTGAAATCCTGCAACATTCAGACAGCTGTGGGTACAAACTGGAGATCCACCGTCCTGTGGGGAAAGCGTTCTGGGGGGTGTCCGCCCAGCACTCCATCTCCTGAAATTATCAGGAAGAAGCTGCGACAAATTTTTATCCAGGTTGGATTTTAAAACGTCCGGGAGTGGGGAAAAGCTGAAACTGTCCCCGCAGCCATCTCAACTACTCTGCATTAAACCCCAAGACTGCCACCGGTTCAACTCAGCCATTGTCTCAGTGAGTCAATGCCCCACACAGTGTGGTAGTGCTATACAGGCCAGGGAGGCCCCTGGTTCCATCTCTGGGCCGTGGTGGTGCGTTAGTTGATTTCAGGGCAGTTCGAGTTGATATGCTTTTACTCAACACCCTGGGGCTCCCACTCCAGCTCACTATCCCGGGACCCCCCTGTGCGGATGTGGGTTGCGAACTGGGCTGGGCTCAGCTGTGAAGCCTCCCACAGCCTGCCAACACTGCCGAGGCTCACCGAGGAAGCCTGGTGACTTGGGAGGGCAGCCAACTCCCATGGAACCGAACCCCAGCCAGGAATCAGTGCCTACGGGGTTGGAGAGGAGAAAGGGGAAGAAATCAAAAGACAGGTGCGAGCTGGGGATCTACTCCCGGCCAATATTGGAGGGCAAAGTGACAGCAACAGGAGGAGGCCATTCAGCCTCTCCAGCCTGTTCCGACATCCAATTAGATCATGGCTGATCTGCATCTTAACTCCATCTACCCACCTTGGTTCCGTATCTCTGAATACCCTTACCCAACGAAAATCTATGAATCCCAGTTTCGAAATTTTCAATTGACCCCCCAGCCTCAACGACTATTTGGGGAAGAGAGTTCCAGATTTCCACCACCCTTTGTGTGAAGAAGTGCTTCCTGACTTCACCTCTGAGCGGCGGCAATCAAAGAGGGCAATATATAAGAAATAGAGAATTAAAATGAGCTAATGTAATCACATCATAATCTCTATAACACCACAACAATGTGTGAATGAAATTGTCCTTTTTTAATGGAAAATATATCATAATTATTGACGTAAGAAAACTACTAGGCACTTGGTCTGAGCGTTAAACAAAGCTTTAATCAACTGTTTTACAACATGGAGGTCTAGTTGTATCCTTCACTAGTTCCTGTTAAGAATGTCCTGCGCAAGCTGGTCCCGTGCCCAAGTATTTATACTCTCCCTGGACAGCGCCACCAGCAGGCCGCCCAGTATTATTTCATAAGTCATTTTCCATGAATGACAAGATTCATGTCAATTATAATCTAATTACATATGCAAATTGCGGGCATCTCCTTACATATGCAGATCATGTGCAGCTCTACATAAGCAAATACTGTTTATTTCATTACAAATGCACACACTTGGGTATCTCATTATATATGAAAACCGCCAAGTGCCTCTTTAGCTGAACTGCTCGAGGTGGAACTCTGAACTTGATGAAAGAAAGTCTGAGGCCACAATCTTCCGTTAAGACCCAGTTCTCCTCACTGGGTCCATGTCTGGGCTTGGTTTACATGTTCTGTGGTAGTGGCGTGCTCCGTCTTCACAAGACGGGGCGTGATTTGATGGGACAGTGTAGAGGGAGCTTTACTCTGTATCTAACCCGTGCTGTACCTGCCCTGCGAGTGTTTGATGGGACAGTGTAGAGGGAGCTTTACTCTGTATCTAACCCATGCTGTACCTGCCCTGGGAGCGTTTGATGGGACAGTGTAGAGGGAGCTTTACTCTGTATCTAACCCGTGCTGTACCTGCCCTGCGAGTGTTTGATGGGACAGTGTAGAGGAAGCTTTACTCTGTATCTAACCCGTGCTGTACCTGCCCTGGGAGTGTTTGATGGGACAGTGTAGAGGGAGCTTTACTCTGTATCTAACCCCGTGCTGTACCTGCCCTGGGAGTGTTTGATGGGGACAGTGTAGAGGGAGCTTTACTCTGTATCTAACCCGTGCTGTACCTGCCCTGGGAGTGTTTGATGGGACAGTATAGAGGGAGTTTTACTCTGTATCTTCTTGTTGAGTTCGGAGAGGACAGAAAACCTGACAGTCCACCTTGGTCATGAACCATACCTCTGATCTACCGCTTGCCAGTTTTTGGCTGGATAGTCCAGGTCCATTCAGAAATTTATAAACTCTACACTGAACACGTAAAGTCAGTTTTTAAAAGAACACGAGTCCATTTTCCCCCACTTCACGTCTGTCTCTCTCGACACGGAGAGTTTGGTTATTAAGGTTGTCATTATCGGTTATAGTTATCATCAGAATGCAAGCCATGATTCCACTTCCTGTCTTGTCCACATCTTGCCTCTTGTCTGGCTGGGGAGTTTGGGAGCACGAACATACCTCCTTTTAGTCAATCGAGAAGAGACTACGGTGAACCCAAGCTCCAGGCCAGTTCATCTCCTTTATCTCTTGTTATTTTGCCCTTGGACACTCATGGGCTAATTAAAGCTGTGGTCTTGGTAAATGAAGTGGGAGATCCATTTGATCTCCTCTTTAGGAGCCCTATACAACTGACGGAGATAAAAGATTTCTTCAGGTCCTTTTTGACACTGTCGCTGACTAACACATAGAGAATGGGGTCCACCGCGCTGTTGAAGCTAGACAGAGCCAAGGAGATGTTGAAGTAGAAATGGATATTCCGTTCAAATTCACAACTACAGTCCATCAGGGTGAAGTTTATTGTCCTGAGCAAGAGGATAATATGATAGGGAGCAAAGCATATGAAGAATATTATGATGACTGCTATGGAAAGAAGTTTCACTTTTGCCTTTTGTTCCATCCCAAGAGTTAAGCTCTTCTTGACTCCTTTGAAAATCCTCTGGTAGGAAAAAATCAAAACCAGAAACGGTACCAAAAAGCCGGCGATGAATCGAAAGTAGTTAGCGATGGCCACTGGCTGGATGAGAGGTATGTGCTCGAAGCAAGTTTGGTTGTCCTCTTCGTGGGCTCCATCCTGTTTGATCGACCCAATGAATACGGGAAGGTGGCAAGCAAAGACAGCCAGGAATATGAACAGGCTGACTTGCACGGCTGTGCTCGGCCGGCGGAACCCCATGGACTCCATGGGATAGACAACCGCCAAGTAGCGGTCAACGGAGATGCAGCAGAGCAGGAAGATGCTGATGTAGACGTTGGAGTAGAACACAAAGCCTGAGAAGTAGCAGGCGGCCCAACTGTGCTCCCACTTGTGGCCTTTGTAGTAATACAGGACCCAGAGAGGAATGGTCAAAACATAGAAGAGATCGGATATGGACAGGCTCAGAAGGTAAATTCCAAGGATGTTCTTCTGCTTGACTTGCAAGATAATTGGCCAAAGGGTCAGACAGTTCATGGTAAAGCTCACAATGAAGATTACACTGTACATTACTGCCAATTCAAAACTACGTTGCCTAAAATCGATCTCACACAGGGTCTGGTTGCAATAGCTTCCTGTACTTGTTGATTGGTTCATGTTTTCTATGAATGGACTTATAGTGAGATGTAGAAGGACCTTGAGTTTGGACACCAGGCAGCAAAAGATCTGGAAGAAGACAATGAATAATAGATTAAAATAAATCACAACATTAAAAATACCAAGTAATGGTTCAGAGGGCCAGTGAGTAAATGTATGAATGGCCAACCACAGACCCAGATCAATACAAAACATTCTGAAAAACATTAAACTTTCTAAAGCTGTGACACTGGTCCCTGGTTCAACATAAAACAGCCTCAAAACACACGAGATCAAACAGCACTGACGGAAAATGCCTGAGTAAAAAGGGCCTATATTCTCTGGAGTTTAGAAGAATGAGAGGTGATCTCAATGAAATGTATAAAATTCTTACAGGGCTTGACAGGGTAGATGCAGGGATGATGTTTCCCTTGGCTGGAGAGTCTAGAACCAGGGGTCACAGTCTCAGGATAAGGGGTCGGACATTTAGGACTGAGATGAGGAGACATTTTTTCACTCAGAGGGTGGTGAATCTTTGGAATTCTCTACCCCAGAGGGCTGTGGATGCTGAATTGTTGAGTATATTCAAGACTGAGATCGATAGATTTTTGGACACTAAGGGAATCAAGGGATATGGCAATAGGATGGGAAAGTGGAGTTGAGGTCAAAGATCAGCCATGGTCCTATTGAATGGCGGAGCAGGCTACTCCTGGTCCTATTTCTTATGTTCTTAAATACACATCAGGTCAGTAAGCATCTGACATAGAAAAGGAGATGAAGGTTGCCTTCTTTGGTGTCACATTTCCATGGGCCCAATCACAGGAATCACCATGTCCCACTCAACATTCCATCATCTCCATATCGAATTACCTTTCTAACTCTCAATCCCCTTCCTAACCAGATATTCATCCAGCACTTTTTTATCAGCACATTTGTTGTTTTGACTAGGGGTTTGTTCCACACCTCCAGTACTCTGTGGGGAAAACTCAACCCAACTCAGCCCAATTCAACCCAACCCAACCCAACCCAACCCAACTCAATGCAACCCAACTCAACCCAACCCAACTCAACCCAACCCAACCCAACCCAACTCAACCCAACACAACCCAAACCAACTCAACCCAACCCAACTTAGCCCAACTCAACCCAACACAACCCAACTCAACCCAACCCAACTCAACCAAACCCAACTCAACCCAACACAACCCAACCTAACTCACTGCAACCCAACCCAACCCAACCCAACTCAACACAACCCAACTCAGCCCAACACAACCCAACCCAACCCAACTCAACTCAACCCAACTCAACCCAACCCAACCCAACTCAACCCAACCCAACCCAACTCAACTCAACCCAACCCAACTCAACCCAACCCAACTCAACTCAACC
>JASTWF010001749.1:29267-61923 GCA_030390025.1 Squalus acanthias
GGTTGGGTTGGGTTGTGTTGGGCTGAGTTGGGTTGTGTTGAGTTGGGTTGGGTTGGGTTGGGTTGGGTTGCAGTGAGTTAGGTTGGGTTGTGTTGGGTTGAGTTGGGTTTGGTTGAGTTGGGTTGGGTTGAGTTGGGTTGTGTTGGGTTGAGTTGGGCTAAGTTGGGTTGGGTTGAGTTGGGTTGGGTTGTGTTGGGTTGAGTTGGGTTGGGTTGGGTTGGGTTGAGTTGGGTTGGGTTGAGTTGGGTTGGGTTGAATTGGGCTGAGTTGGGTTGAGTTTTCCCCACAGAGTACTGGAGGTGTGGAACAAACCCCTAGTCAAAACAACAAATGTGCTGATAAAAAAGAGCTGGATGAATATCTGGTTAGGAAGGGGATTGAGAGTTAGAAAGGTAATTCGATATGGAGATGATGGAATGTTGAGTGGGACATGGTGATTCCTGTGATTGGGCCCATGGAAATGTGACACCAAAGAAGGCAACCTTCATCTCCTTTTCTATGTCAGATGCTTACTGACCTGATGTGTATTTAAGAACATAAGAAATAGGACCAGGAGTAGCCTGCTCCGCCATTCAATAGGACCATGGCTGATCTTTGACCTCAACTCCACTTTCCCATCCTATTCCCATATCCCTTGATTCCCTTAGTGTCCAAAAATCTATCGATCTCAGTCTTGAATATACTCAACAATTCAGCATCCACAGCCCTCTGGGGTAGAGAATTCCAAAGATTCACCACCCTCTGAGTGAAAAAATGTCTCCTCATCTCAGTCCTAAATGTCCGACCCCTTATCCTGAGACTGTGACCCCTGGTTCTAGACTCTCCAGCCAAGGGAAACATCATCCCTGCATCTACCCTGTCAAGCCCTGTAAGAATTTTATACATTTCATTGAGATCACCTCTCATTCTTCTAAACTCCAGAGAATATAGGCCCTTTTTACTCAGGCATTTTCCGTCAGTGCTGTTTGATCTCGTGTGTTTTGAGGCTGTTTTATGTTGAACCAGGGACCAGTGTCACAGCTTTAGAAAGTTTAATGTTTTTCAGAATGTTTTGTATTGATCTGGGTCTGTGGTTGGCCATTCATACATTTACTCACTGGCCCTCTGAACCATTACTTGGTATTTTTAATGTTGTGATTTATTTTAATCTATTATTCATTGTCTTCTTCCAGATCTTTTGCTGCCTGGTGTCCAAACTCAAGGTCCTTCTACATCTCACTATAAGTCCATTCATAGAAAACATGAACCAATCAACAAGTACAGGAAGCTATTGCAACCAGACCCTGTGTGAGATCGATTTTAGCCAAAGTAGTTTTGAATTGGCAGTAATGTACAGTGTAATCTTCATTGTGAGCTTTACCATGAACTGTCTGACCCTTTGGCCAATTATCTTGCAAGTCAAGCAGAAGAACATCCTTGGAATTTACCTTCTGAGCCTGTCCATATCCGATCTCTTCTATGTTTTGACCATTCCTCTCTGGGTCCTGTATTACTACAACGACCACAAGTGGGAGCACAGTTGGGCCGCCTGCTACTTCTCAGGCTTTGTGTTCTACTCCAACGTCTACATCAGCATCTTCCTGCTCTGCTGCATCTCCGTTGACCGCTACTTGGCGGTTGTCTATCCTATGGAGTCCATGGGGTTCCGCCGGCCGAGCACAGCCGTGCAAGTCAGCCTGTTCATATTCCTGGCTGTCTTTGCTTGCCACCTTCCCGTATTCATTGGGTCGATCAAACAGGATGGAGCCCACGAAGAGGACAACCAAACTTGCTTCGAGCACATACCTCTCATCCAGCCAGTGGCCATCGCTAACTACTTTCGATTCATCGCCGGCTTTTTGGTACCGTTTCTGGTTTTGATGTTTTCCTACCAGAGGATTTTCAAAGGAGTCAAGAAGAGCTTAACTCTTGGGATGGAACAAAAGGCAAAAGTGAAACTTCTTTCCATAGCAGTCATCATAATATTCTTCATATGCTTTGCTCCCTATCATATTATCCTCTTGCTCAGGACAATAAACTTCACCCTGATGGACTGTAGTTGTGAATTTGAACGGAATATCCATTTCTACTTCAACATCTCCTTGGCTCTGTCTAGCTTCAACAGCGCGGTGGACCCCATTCTCTATGTGTTAGTCAGCGACAGTGTCAAAAAGGACCTGAAGAAATCTTTTATCTCCGTCAGTTGTATAGGGCTCCTAAAGAGGAGATCAAATGGATCTCCCACTTCATTTACCAAGACCACAGCTTTAATTAGCCCATGAGTGTCCAAGGGCAAAATAACAAGAGATAAAGGAGATGAACTGGCCTGGAGCTTGGGTTCACCGTAGTCTCTTCTCGATTGACTAAAAGGAGGTATGTTCGTGCTCCCAAACTCCCCAGCCAGACAAGAGGCAAGATGTGGACAAGACAGGAAGTGGAATCATGGCTTGCATTCTGATGATAACTATAACCGATAATGACAACCTTAATAACCAAACTCTCCGTGTCGAGAGAGACAGACGTGAAGTGGGGGAAAATGGACTCGTGTTCTTTTAAAAACTGACTTTACGTGTTCAGTGTAGAGTTTATAAATTTCTGAATGGACCTGGACTATCCAGCCAAAAACTGGCAAGCGGTAGATCAGAGGTATGGTTCATGACCAAGGTGGACTGTCAGGTTTTCTGTCCTCTCCGAACTCAACAAGAAGATACAGAGTAAAACTCCCTCTATACTGTCCCATCAAACACTCCCAGGGCAGGTACAGCACGGGTTAGATACAGAGTAAAGCTCCCTCTACACTGTCCCCATCAAACACTCCCAGGGCAGGTACAGCACGGGTTAGATACAGAGTAAAGCTCCCTCTACACTGTCCCATCAAACACTCCCAGGGCAGGTACAGCACGGGTTAGATACAGAGTAAAGCTTCCTCTACACTGTCCCATCAAACACTCGCAGGGCAGGTACAGCACGGGTTAGATACAGAGTAAAGCTCCCTCTACACTGTCCCATCAAACGCTCCCAGGGCAGGTACAGCATGGGTTAGATACAGAGTAAAGCTTCCTCTACACTGTCCCATCAAACACTCGCAGGGCAGGTACAGCACGGGTTAGATACAGAGTAAAGCTCCCTCTACACTGTCCCATCAAATCACGCCCCGTCTTGTGAAGACGGAGCACGCCACTACCACAGAACATGTAAACCAAGCCCAGACATGGACCCAGTGAGGAGAACTGGGTCTTAACGGAAGATTGTGGCCTCAGACTTTCTTTCATCAAGTTCAGAGTTCCACCTCGAGCAGTTCAGCTAAAGAGGCACTTGGCGGTTTTCATATATAATGAGATACCCAAGTGTGTGCATTTGTAATGAAATAAACAGTATTTGCTTATGTAGAGCTGCACATGATCTGCATATGTAAGGAGATGCCCGCAATTTGCATATGTAATTAGATTATAATTGACATGAATCTTGTCATTCATGGAAAATGACTTATGAAATAATACTGGGCGGCCTGCTGGTGGCGCTGTCCAGGGAGAGTATAAATACTTGGGCACGGGACCAGCTTGCGCAGGACATTCTTAACAGGAACTAGTGAAGGATACAACTAGACCTCCATGTTGTAAAACAGTTGATTAAAGCTTTGTTTAACGCTCAGACCAAGTGCCTAGTAGTTTTCTTACGTCAATAATTATGATATATTTTCCATTAAAAAAGGACAATTTCATTCACACATTGTTGTGGTGTTATAGAGATTATGATGTGATTACATTAGCTCATTTTAATTCTCTATTTCTTATATATTGCCCTCTTTGATTGCCGCCGCTCAGAGGTGAAGTCAGGAAGCACTTCTTCACACAAAGGGTGGTGGAAATCTGGAACTCTCTTCCCCCAAATAGTCGTTGAGGCTGGGGGTCAATTGAAAATTTCGAAACTGGGATTCATAGATTTTCGTTGGGTAAGGGTATTCAGAGATACGGAACCAAGGTGGGTAGATGGAGTTAAGATGCAGATCAGCCATGATCTAATTGGATGTCGGAACAGGCTGGAGAGGCTGAATGGCCTCCTCCTGTTGCTTTCACTTTGCCCTCCAATATTGGCCGGGAGTAGATCCCCAGCTCGCACCTGTCTTTTGATTTCTTCCCCTTTCTCCTCTCCAACCCCGTAGGCACTGATTCCTGGCTGGGGTTCGGTTCCATGGGAGTTGGCTGCCCTCCCAAGTCACCAGGCTTCCTCGGTGAGCCTCGGCAGTGTTGGCAGGCTGTGGGAGGCTTCACAGCTGAGCCCAGCCCAGTTCGCAACCCACATCCGCACAGGGGGGTCCCGGGATAGTGAGCTGGAGTGGGAGCCCCAGGGTGTTGAGTAAAAGCATATCAACTCGAACTGCCCTGAAATCAACTAACGCACCACCACGGCCCAGAGATGGAACCAGGGGCCTCCCTGGCCTGTATAGCACTACCACACTGTGTGGGGCATTGACTCACTGAGACAATGGCTGAGTTGAACCGGTGGCAGTCTTGGGGTTTAATGCAGAGTAGTTGAGATGGCTGCGGGGACAGTTTCAGCTTTTCCCCCCACTCCCAGACGTTTTAAAATCCAACCTGGATAAAAATTTGTCGCAGCTTCTTCCTGATAATTTCAGGAGATGGAGTGCTGGGCGGACGCCCCCCAGAACGCTTTCCCCACAGGACGGTGGATCTCCAGTTTGTACCCACAGCTGTCTGAATGTTGCAGGATTTCAGACAACCGGTGGGGGCTGGGGGCGAGCTTGTTGGAAATGGAAAAAACCTGCAACTCCACCATTCTGTTTGGGGCTCCTTCTTTCTCTCTCACTCGCTGTCACTGTGTGTCTCTCTCTCTATCTCTCGCTCTGTCTCTGCCTCACTCTCTCTCTCTGTATCGCTGTCTCTCTCTCTGTCTTTATGTCTCTCTCTGCCTCTCTCTGTCTCTTTCTCTTTGTCACTGTGTGTCATAGAGTCATAGGGGTAAAAATTCACTTGGTTGCGCCACCCGTTAGCGCCTTAAGAGGGCGCTAATGGGGCGCAAAGCCGCTAACGCCCGGGCGCAGCGATGTTTGCGCCGCTCGAGAACTTAACTTGAGATTGTGCGGCGGCGCTAAAACTTACCGCTGCGACCACCTGCGCGCGCAGATTGTGACGTCATTCCATGGTGCAACGCCCTTGGGGCGCCCCGTAGCGGAAATTGAGTGGCGCCCCCTGCCTTACCGCCTGGCGCTTCCAACGACCAGAAGACTGGAACGCTATCAATCGCTGTGGGGCTGGGGGGGGCGCTATTTAAAGGGGGCCTCTTCCTGTCTTTTATTGTTGGTGGCATTTTTGAACTACGCATTCTGAGAGAGAGAGGCAGAGACTTCTGGAGAGATTCAACGTTGTGTGAAGGAGTTTTGGGTACTGAGCAGCACTTTGCAGGTTCATTTTGATTTGCCATTCCTTGTATCGATTTAGCAGAGTCCGTGGGAGCTGCACTCTGAGCTCTTTGCCTGGTGCTCTCCATTGTTCTTTCCAGCACATTTGATGTGCAAGTCTCTCCAGGCCGAGATTCAAGGCAGCAATGAACAGGATGTGGATGGAAAGCAAGATTAACCATCCCCTTTAAGAACTGGCCCGTGCCATTGTGTGTGTGTTCCATTGCTGACTGACATTACATGAGCTTCGCCAGCGCTCCGAGTTAGCGCCTCACTGCTCGGCCTTTGCGCCTTAAGAGAGGTGTGCAGCGCCTGCTTTAGCGCTCCACTCACCTCCCGGGGCGGTAAAAGTGAAGTTTCCCGTCAGTGCCGATAATTAGCGCCAGGCGCTAATATTTGCGTCCGGATGATATTTGCGCCCCAAATGGGGCGCGACCTAATTTCTACCCCATAGAGTTATACAGCACAGAAAGAGGCCCTTCGGCCCATTGTGTCCGCGCCGGCCATCAAGCCCTGTCTATTCTAATCCCATTTTCCAGCACTTGGTCCGTAGCCTTGTATGCTATGGCGTTTCAAGTGCTCATCTAAATGCTTCTTGAATGTTGTGAGGGTTCCTGCCTCTACCACCCTTTCAGGCAGTGAGTTCCAGATTCCAACCACCCTCTGGGTGAAAAAGTGTTTCCTCAAATCCTCTCTAAACCTCCTGCCCTTACCTTGAAACTATGCCCCCTGGTTATTGACCCCTCTACTAAGGGGAAAAGTTCCTTTCTATCTACCCCATCTATGCCCCTCATAATTTTGTACACCTCAATCAGGTCCCCCCTCAGCCTTCTCTGCTCTAAGGAAAACAACCCCAGCCTGTCCAGTCTCTCTTCATAGCTGAAGCGCTCCAGCTCAGGTAACATCCTGGTGAATCTCCTCTGCACCCTCTCCAATGCAATCACATCCCTCCTATAGTGTGGTGACCAGAACTGCACACAGTATTCCAGCTGTGGCCTAACTAGCGTTTTGTACAGCTCCATCATAACCTCCCTGCTCTTATATTCTATGCCTCAGCTAATGAAGGCAAGTGTCCCATATGTCTTTTTAACCACCTTATCTACCTGTCCTGCTGCCTTCAGGGATCTATGTACATGCACGCCAAGGTCCCTCTGATCCTTTGTCCTTACTAGGATCCTACCATTCATTGTGTATTCTCTTGCCTTGTTTGTCCTTCCAAAATGCATCACCTCACACTTTTCAGGGTTAAATTCCATTTGCCACTGTTCTGCCCATCTAACCAACCCATCTATATCGTCCTGTAGCCTGAGGCTTCCCTCCTCACTATTTACCGCTCACCAATTTTCGTGTCATCTGCGAACTTACTGATCATACCTCCTACATTCATATCTGAATCATTAATGTACACTACAAACAGCAAAGGACCCAGAACCGATCCCTGCGGTACAGCACCGGACCCAGGCTTCCAGTCACAAAAACAACCTTCGACCATCACACTCTGCCTCCTGCCACTAAGCCAATTTTGGATCCAATGTGCCAAATTGCCCTGGATCCCATGGGCTCTTACCTTCTTGACCAGTCTCCCATGTGGAACTTTGTCAAATGCCTTACTGAAGTCCATGTAGACTACATCAACTGCACTACCCTCATCCACACACCTAGTCACCCCTCGAAAAATTCAATCAAATTGGTCAGACATGATCTCCCCCTGACAAAGCCATGATGACTATTCCTGATTAATCCCGGCCTCTCCAAGTGGAGACTAATTCTGTCCCTCAGAATTTTTTCCAATAATTTCCCTACCACTGATGTTAGGCTCACTGGCCTGTAATTCCCTGGTTTATCCCTACTACCCTTCTTGAACAATGGTACTACGTTAGCTGTTCTCCAGTCCTCTGGCACATCCCCTGTGGCCAGAGAGGTTCTGAAAATTTGTGTCAGAGCCCCTGCAATCTCCTCCCTTGCCTCACACAGCAGCCTGGGATACATCCCGTCAGGGCCTGGGGATTTATCCACTTTTAAGCCCGCTAAAACCGCTAGTACCTCCTCCCTCTCAATATTAATTTGTTCAAGTATATCACAATCCCCCTGCCTGATTTCTATGCCTACATCACCCTTCTCCATAGTGAACACAGATGCAAAATATTCATTTAAAACCTCACCTACATCTTCTGGCTCTACACACAGATTGCCACTTTGGTCCCTAATGGGCCTTACTCTTTCCCTGGTTATCCTCTTGCCCTTAATATACTTATAAAACACCTTGGGATTTTCCTTTATTTTGCCCGCCAGTGTTTTTTCATGCCCCCTCTTCGCTCTCCTAATCTCTTTTTTAAGTAACCCCCTGCACTTTCTATACTCCTCTAGGGCTTCCACTGTTTTTCGTCCTTTGTATCTGCCAAAAGCCTCCCTTTTTTTCCTAATCCATTCTTGACATCCAGGGTTCCCTGGGCTTGTTGGTCCCACCCTTGACCTTTGCGGGAACATGCTGGCGTTGTACTCTCTCTATTTCCTTTCTGAAAGACTCCCATTGCTCTGATGTGGATTTTCCTATAAGTAGCTGATCCCAGTCCATTTTGGCCAGATCCTGCCTTATCATATTAAAATCGGCCTACCCCAATTTAGAACCTTTATTTCCGGTCCATCTTTGTCCTTTTCCATGACTACCTTAAATCTCACCGAATTATGGTCACTGTCACCAAAATGCTCTCCTACTGACACATCTACCACTTGCCCGGCTACATTCCCTAGAATTAGGTCCAGTACCGCCCCCTCTCTTGTAGGACTTTCTACATGCTGGCTCAAAAAGCTCTCCTGGATGCACTTTAAGAATTCCGCACCCTCTAAGCCTTTCACACTCTGACTATCCCAGTTAATATTGGGGAAGTTGAAATCCCCTACTATTATTGCCCTATTATTTCTACACTTCTCTGAGATTTGCCTACATATCTGTTCCTCTATCTCCTCCTGACTGTTTGGGGGCCTATAGTACACTACCAGCAAAGTGCTTGCCCCCTTTTTGTTTTTAAGTTCTACCCATATGGCCTCATTAGAGGAACCTGCTAAGATATCATCCCTCCTTACAGCAGTAATTGACTCCTTGATTAATATTGCAACACCCCCTCCTCCTTTACACCCCTCTCTGTCTCGCCTGAAGATTCTATACCCCGGAATATTGAGCTGCCAGTCCTGCCCCTCCATCAACCATGTCTCTGTGATAGCAACAATATCATACTCCCATGTGTTCATCAACACCTTCAATTCATCTGCCTTACTCGCAAAACTCCTTGCATTAAAATAAATGCCATCCAGCCTTGCCATACTCCCTTGTGCCGTTACATATTTGCTCTGCCTTCCAGGCTGACTTGTTTTTTCCTCTATATTTGGCTGTGCATCACCCCCAACTATAGCTCCACTCCGTATCCCATCCCCCTGCCAAGTTAGTTTAAACTCCCCCCAACAGTACTAGCAAACCTCCCCGCAAGGATGTTTCCAGTTCAGGTGTCTGTTTCTGTCTCTGTCTCTCTCTCTTTCTCTCTCTCTCTCTTTCTCTTTCTTTCTCTCTCTGCCGCTGTGTGTCTGTGTGTCTCTCTCTGTCTCTGTCTCTCTCTGCCACTGTGTGTCTGTGTGTCTCTCTCTGTCTCTGTCTCTCTCATTCTCTCTCTGTCTCTGTGTGTCTGTGTTTCTCTCTCTGTCTCTTTCTTTCTCTCTCTGTCTTTGTGTGTCTGTGTGTCTGTGTGTCTCTCTGTCTCTGTCTCTTTAGCTCTCTGTCTCTGTGTCTGTGTGTCTCTCTGTCTCTGTCTCTCTCTTTCTCTGTCTCTGTGTGTCTATGTGTCTCTCTCTGTCTCTGTCTCTCTCTGTCTCTGTGTGTCTGTGTGTCTCTCTCTGTCTCTGTCTCTCTCTGTCTCTGTGTGTCTGTGTGTCTCTCTCTGTCTCTGTCTCTCTCTCTTTCTCTCTCTGTCTCTGTGTGTCTGTGTGTCTCTCTCTGTCTCTGTCTCTCTCTGTCTCTGTCTCTGTGTGTCTGTGTGTCTCTCTCTGTCTCTGTCTCTCTCTGTCTCTCTCTCTCTCTCTTTGTCACTGTGTGTCTCTGTCTCTCTCTCTGTCTCTCTCTCTCTTTGTCACTGTGTGTCTCTCTGTCTCTCTCTGTCTCTCTCTCTCTCTTTGTCACTGTGTGTCTCTCTGTCTCTCTCTTTCTCTCTCTGTCTCTCTCTCTCTCTCTTTGTCACTGTGTCTCTCTCTGTCTCCCTCTGTCTCTCTCTCTGTCTCTCTCTCTCTCTTTGTCACTGTGTGTCTCTCTGTCTCCCTCTGTCTCTCTCTGTCTCTGTCTCGCTCTCTCTTTGTCACTGTGTGTCTCTCTGTCTCTCTCTCTGTCTCCCTCTGTCTCTCTCTGTCTCTCTCTCTCTCTCTTTGTCACTGTGTGTCTCTCTGTCTCTCTCTCTGTCTCTCTCTCTCTCTCTTTGTCACTGTGTGTCTCTCTGTCTCCCTCTGTCTCTCTCTTTCTCTCTCTGTCACTGTGTGTGTGTGTCTTTCTCCTGTTCTCAGTCACTGACATGTCCCTTTCTCTAACTGAGTCTGTCTCTCGCTCGCTCTCTCTGTTTCGCACACATCGAGATAATTAATGAGCCGAAGGTAAGTGGCGTGTTTTTTTTAAATAAAAGAGAATATAAAAAAGACTGCAAATCTCAAAAGAGGCCTTGTTTAGAAAGCTGAGACGGAGGGAGCTCTCGGATGGGTTGAGGAGTTATGAGCGAGGGAAGGAGACCGTTACTACTTGCTAGACCACGTGGGAGCAGATTTAGACACGCAACTGACCGCACGAGAGTGTGACTGATGTCGGCAGCATTTCGAGACGAGAAACAGAGCCGAGGAAAGTGCGACCCACACACAGGGCGGGGGGAGACATTTCTCGACAGGAAGCTTCTCCTTACAACTTCTGGCACTTTCCGCCCGGGTAATGTCACTGATTACCTCATTGCCAAACGCCAATGCGTTGGGGGTGTTGTGCAGACAGGAAAAAACTAGACAATTGGAAACGTGGAGATAAGCAGCAAGGCAGCTGTAAAGCTAGAAAGATCTTGCATTCATACAAAAGTGGCCTTTCGCGAACTCAGGGCGTCCCGAAACAATTCACAGCCAATACGTTGGAGGCGTAGTTCGCTGTTGCTTTTGTGGAGCCAGTTTGCGCACAGCAAGATCCTGCCAATCCGTTGGCAGGATAGGCGCACCAACGTCAGTGTTCACGCTCAGGCCAACATCCCCAGCATCGAAGCTTTGACCATGCTCGATCAGCTCCGATGGACGGGTCACATCGTCCGCATGCCCGATACGAGACTCCCAAAACAAGCGCTCTACTCGGAGATCCGACACGGCAAGAGAGCCCCAGGTGGGCAGAGGAAACACTTCAAGGACACCCTCAAAGCCTCCTCGAAAAAGTGCAACATCCCCACCGACACCTGGGAATCCCTGGCCCAAGGCCGCACAAAGTGGAGGAGAAGCATCCGGGAAGGCGCCGAACACCTCGAGTCTCTTCGCCGGGAGCAAGCGGAAAGCTAAGCGCAAACAGCGCAAGGAGCGCACGTCAACCCGAGCACCCAGCCCACCCGCCCCTTCAACCACCGTCTGCCCCACCTGTGACAGAGACTGTAGGTCCCGCATTGGACTCGACAGTCACCTGAGAACTCATTTTTAGTGTGGAAGCAAGTCATCCTCGGTTCCGAGGGACTGTCTAAGAAGAAGAAGCTCCCACCAACACCTGCTTTATGGTGGTGCTGGTTGAGGGATGGATGTTGAGCGGGAGATCTCTGTCGTCTTCTTTGAAAAAGTGCCGTGGGGGGGGAGGGGGTCCCTGAAGTCTACCTGACTGGGCAGACAGGGCCTCAGTTTAACATCTCATCGAAAGACGGCACCCCTGACAGCGCAGCGCTCCCCCAGGACAGGATCCAAGATTGTGGTCTGGGCAAAGATCCCTCTATGATTTCCACCGCCCCCCCCCAACCCCCCAGTCACGTACCCTCGCCCATGAATTTTCTCTCCCCCCCCCCCTTCTATTCTTGTATTAAACCAAATGATATCATGGTCACTACTTGCCAAAGGTTCCGCTGCCTTGAGGTGGCCCACTTGCTCCAAGTCATTATCGAGGACCAGTTGTCCTTTGCCGTGGCTCAGTGGGCAGCACGCTCGCCTCTGAGTCAGAAGGTTGTGGGTTCAAGTCCCCACTCCAGAGACTTGAGCGCAAAAATCTAGGCTAACACTCCCAGCGCAGTGCTGAGGGAGCGCCGCACTGTCGGAGTTGTGCCATCTTTCGGCTGAAAAGTTAAACCGAGGCCCCGTCTGCTCTCTCGGGTGGATGTAAAAGATCTCATGGTCACTATTTTGAAGAAGAGCAGGGGGAGTTCTTCCTGGGGCCAATATTGTTCCCTCTAAAAAACCGATTATCTGGCCATTATCACATGGCTGTTCGTGGGAGCTTGCTGTGCGCAAATTGGCTGCTGCGTTTCCCACATTACAACAGTGACTACACTTCAAAAAAAGTACTTCATTGGCTGTAAAGCACTTTTCGAGACGTCCGGTGGTTGTGAAAGGCGCTATAGAAATGCAAGTCTTTCTTTCCTGCCTTGGAGTAGCCTCAACACCTGCCGGCTGGCCTGTGAGCTTCAGGCACCAACAGGGGGGCAGTTTGCATTTGTGTCGGGTGCCTTGCCTGCTGAGACCCCTGTCGTCAGGAATGTCGTTAAAAACCCAACCGGTTCACTTCATGTCCTTTAGGGAAGGAAAGCTGCCGTCCTTACCCAGGTGTGGGACTATAGGTGACTCCAGACCCACAGAACGCGGGAGGGGGGGGGGTGGGGGGGGGTTGACTCTGAAATGGCCAAGCGAGCCGCTCAGTTATATCGAACCGCCACCAAAAACTGTATTAAGAATCACCACACGGGACTGCGGCGGTTCAAGAAGGCGGCTCGCCACCCCCTTCTCGAGGGATGGGCGATAAATGCCGGCCTTGCCAGCGACGCCCGCATTCCCAAGAATGGAAACAAGAACCCCACCGTGGGGCGGGGTTGCCATGTGATGGATGGAGAGGCAATCAGGAAAATGGGGAGACAGCGCCACCCAGTGTTCAGCCAATCAATCAATCGCAGAGCAAAGAGGCTGAAAAAGAAACTTTCAAATGCTTCACAGAATCACCACAGTGCAGATAGAGGCCATTTCGGCCCATCGAGCCTGCACCGACACATATCCCAATAACCCCACGTATTTAATCCCCCTAACACTAAGGGTCAATTTATCATAGCCAAATCAACCTAACCCACACATCTTTGGACTGTGGGAGGAAACCGGAGCACCCGGAGGAAACCCACGCAGACACGGGGAGAATGTGCAAACTCTACACCGACAGTCAACCGAGGCCAGATTCGAACCCGGGTCCCTGGCGCTGTGAGGTAACAGTGCTAACCACTATGCCACCGTGTTGCATCTGAAATCATATAGAATCACGCAGCACAGAAGGAGGCCATTCAGCCCATCGTACCTGTGCCGGCTCTTTCGAAGAGCTCCCCAATTAGCCCCCCTGCTCTTTCCCCACAGCCCTGTAAACTTTTCCCCTTCAAGTGTTTATCCGATTCCCCTTTTTGAAAGTTGCGATTGAATCTGCTTCCACCGCCCTTTCAGGCAGCGCGTTCCAGATCACCACAACTCGCTGCGTTTAAAAAAAATTCTCCTCATCTGGTTCGTTTGCCAATTCTCTTAAATCTGTGTCCTCTGGTAACCGACCCTCCTGCCAGTGGAAACAGGTGGCGGTGAGCCGCCTTCTTGAACCGCTGCAGTCCGTGTGGTGAAGGTGCCCCCACAGTGCTGTTAGGGAGGGAGTTCTAGGATTTTGACCCAGCGACGATGAAGGAACGGCCGATATATTTCCAAGTCAGGATGGTGTGTGACTTGGAGGGGAACTTGGAGGTGGTGGTGTTCCCATGCGCCTGCTGCCCTTGTCCTTTTAGGTGGAAGAGGTCGCGGGTTTGGGAGGTGCTGCCGAAGAAGCCTTGGCGAGTTGCTGCAGTGCATCTTGTAGATGGTACACACTGCAGCCACGGTGCGCCGGTGGTGGAGGGAGTGAATGTTTAAGGTGGTGGGTGGGGTGCCAATCAAGCGGGCTGCTTTGTCCTGGATGGTGTCGAGCTTTTGGATGGTATCGTGTGTTGTTGCACTGCACCCATCCCATGGTGTCTCTTACTTTCTGACTCTGTCCTTCTCCTTCATTCTGCTCAGTCCTATAGAGGGGCTTATGTCCCACTCCAGTTCAGATGAGGGATTTACACCTTTGCTCTGGAACAGATGCTGATGGACCCGCTGTTAACTCTCAGATTTTCTGTTCATCCTTCAATCTAAACTTAAAGGGTACAATTCTTAAGGGGGTGAAAGAAAGACTTGTATTTCTATAGCATCTCAAAGCACTGAAGTACTTTTTGAAGTGGAGTCACTGTTGTAATGTGGGAAATGCGGCAGCCTATTTGTGCACAGCAAGCTCCCGCAAACAGCACTGTGATATTGACCAGATAATCTGTTTTTAGTAATGCTGGTTGAGGGATAAATACTGGCCCAGGACACCGGGGAGAACTCCCCTGCTCTTCTTCAAAATAGTGCGGTGGGATCATTTACGTCCACCTGAGAGAGCAGACGGGGCCTCAGTTTAACATCTCATCCAAAAGATGGCATCCCTGACAGTGCGGCGCTCCCTCAGCACTGCACTGGAGTGTCAGCCTAGATTTATGCACTCAAGTCCCTGGAGTGGGACTTGAACCCACCCCACCTTCTGGCTCAGAGGCGAGAGGGTGCTACCAACTGAGCCACAGCTGACACTGAAAGCAGACAGACCTGGGAGTATATGTGCACAAATCATTGAAGGTGGCAGGGCCGGTTGAGAAAGTGGTTATGAAGGCATACGGGATCCTGGGCTTCATAAATAGACATGATGTGGAGATGCTGGTGTTGGACTGGGGTGGACAAATGTGAGAAGTCGCACAACACCAGGTTATAGTCCAACAGTTTTATTTGAGATCACAAGCTTTCGGAGCGCTGCTCCTTCGTCAAGTGAAGTCAACCCCAGCTTCACCTGACGAAGGAGCAGCGCTCCGAAAGCTTGTGATTTCAAATAAAGCTGTTGAACTATAACCTGGTGTTGTGCGACTTCTCACTTTCATAAATAGAGGCATAGAATACAAAAGCAAGGAAGTTATGATGAATCTGCATAAAACACTGGTCCGACCTCAAGAGTATTGAGTCCAATTCTGGGCCCCGCACTTTAGGAAGCTTGCGAAGGCCTTGCAGAAAGGATTTACTGGAATGGTTCCAGGGATGAGGGACTTCAGTTACGTGGATAGACTGGAGAAGCTGGGGTTGATCTCTTTGGAGCAGAGAAGGTTGAGAGGAGATTTGCTCGAGGTATTCAAAATCAAGAGGGATCTGGACAGAGTGGATAGAGAGAAACTGTTCCCATTGGCGGAAGGGTCGAGAACCAGAGGACACAGATTTAAGGTGATTGGCAGAAGAACCAAAGGCGACATGAGGAAAAACTTTTTTTACGCAGCGAGTGGTTAGGATCTGGAATGCGCTGCCTGAAAGGGTGGTGGAGGCAGACTCAATCACGGCTTTCAAAAGGGAGTTGAATAAGTACCTGAAGGAAAAAAAATTTGCAGGGCTACGGGGAAAGGGCGGGGGTGGGGGGGGGGGGTGGGGGAGTGGGACTAGCTGAAGTGCGCTTGCAGAGAGCCGGCACGGGCTCGACGGGCTGAATGGCCTCCTTCCGCGCTGTAACCATTCTGTGATTCTCTGATTCTATCTGCCACACGGGGGCGCTCTCCACAACACTATCTCCAGGGTGGAGAGAACAGGTTGATATTATTATAAAAGTGAGAAGTCGCACAACACCAGGTTATAGTCCAACAGTTTTATTTGAAATCACAAGCTTTCGGAGCTGCTGCTCCTTCGTCAGGTGAAGTAAAGGAATACAAATCGACAAAGCAAATATAGATAGAGAACAATGCATGTGTAGCGTACAATGGCAGACGACTACATTTAATCCTCCTGACTGCCTTTTGTCACACCTCGGCAGATAAACAATCAGGTCAGCCAGGAAGGCACCACATCAAAGACATAGCAAGATACAACTGAGACAATGAGGTGGGGTTACAGGGGGTCTAATGTGTCAAAAGCTGCAGTCTGTATGGAAAACGATAAACTTTAAAATTTTTACTTTTTTTTACTGGAAATCACATCTGTGAACAAGCCAACGACGACTTGAGTCTGGATGACTCTACGTCATGTATCGTGACATGAACCCAAGATCCCGGTTGAGGCCGTCCTCATGGGTGCGGAACTTGGCTATCAGTTTCTGCTCGATGATTTTGCGTTGTCGTGTGTCTCTAAGGCCGCCTTGGAGAACGCTTACCCGCAGATCCGAGGCTGAATGTCCTTGACTGCTGAAGTGTTCCCCGACTGGGAGGGAACATTCCTGCCTGGCGATTGTTGCGTGGTGTCCGTTCATACGTTGTCTCAGTGTCTGCATGGTCTCGCCGATGTACCATGCTCTGGGGCATCCTTTCCTGCAACGTATCAGGTAGACAACGTTGGCCGAGTCACATGAGTATGTACCATGTAACTGGTGGGTAGTGTCCTCACGTGTGATGATGGTATCTGTGTTGATGATCTGGCATGTCTTGCAGAGGTTGCCGTGGCAGGGTTGTGTGGTGTCGTGGTCGCTGTTATCCTGAAAGCTGGGTAATTTGCTGCGAACGATGGTACTTCTGAGGTTAGGCGGCTGTTATGTTAAAAATACCTTCCTTTAAATAAAAAGATAGCAATTTTGACTGAAGTCATGCTGTCGCTAGCTGTTGGAGGGTCCTTTACTGACGTTTGGTGATTGCTTACATACAGGCATAAACAGTCAGACAGACAGACAGGCTGACTTGTATTTCTACAGCGCCTTTCACGACCTCAGGACATCCCAACGTGCTTTACAGCCAATGAAGTACTTTTTGAAGTGTAGTCACTGTTGTAATGTAGGAAACGTGGCAGCCAAATTGCGCACAGCAAGCTCCCACAGCAGCCAATTTGTGCACAGCAAGCTCCCACAATCAGCAATGAGCATGGTGGCCAGATAATGTCACAGTGATGCAGGTTGAGGGATAAATATTGGCCAGAATACTGGGCAGAACTCCCCAGCTCTCCTTCAAAATAGTTCCACGGAGGGGTCTTGTCCATCCGCCTGCTTAACTGGCACTGGGAGTGTTAGCCTGGACAGTTCGAGCCTGCTCCGCCATTCAATAAGATCAAGGCTGATCTTCTAACTCAACTCAACTTTTCCGCCCTGTTCCCATGTCCCTTGGTTCCCAAAAAAACCATCGATCTCAGTTTTGAATATACTCAATGACTGAGCATCCACAGCCCTCTGGGGTAGAGAATTCCAAAGATTTGCAAAGAAACTTCTCCTCATCTCAGTCCTAAATGGTCAAACCCTTGTTCTGCGACTGTGTGCCCACAGTTCGGGTTGTCTTTAGGTAGCATTTCAACTTGCATCCTCTCCTCGATAGCTCAACGTCTCTTGGAGTGGGATTTGAACCCACAACCTTCTAACATCAGAGGTGGGAGTGCTACCCACTGAGCCACAGTAAAGGACAGTAAAGTGACTTCAAAACAGAAAATGCTGGAAATGCTCAGCAGGTCAGGCAGCATCTGCGGAGAGAGAAACAGAGTTAACGTTTCAGGTCGATGACCCTTCGTCAGAACTGGAAAAAGGTGGAGATGGAACAGGTTTTTAAGCAAGTGTAGGGGCAGGGAAAGCGGGGAGGGGAGGAAAGAACAAAAGGGAAGGTCTGTGATAGGATGGAAGGCAGGAGAGATTAAGAGACATTAAGGGAGATTGAGATGGTGCAAGGCAAAAGGAGATGGTAATTGGGACAAGTTAAGAAACAAAAGATGGCTCTGGATGAAGTGTAAATGGCGATGGCAAAATGATCGACAGCTGCCATGTGAGAGAGAGAGAAAAATAAAATAAAATAAATGGAAGAAAAAAAAGATAGGGGCTGAGGTTCTGGTCTGAAATTGTTGAACTCGATGTTGAGTCCAGAAGGCTGTAAAGTGCCGAATCGAAAGATGAGGTGCTGTTCCTCGAGCTTACGTTGAGCTTCAGTGGAACAATGCAGGAGGCCGAGGACGGTGAGGTCTGAGTGGGAGTGGAGCGGAGAATTAAAGTGACAGGCCACCGGAAGCTCGGGGTCACCCTTACGGACTGAACGGAGGTGTTCTGCAAAGCGGTCACCCAATCTGCGTTTGGTCTCCCTAATGTAGAGGAGACCGCATCGTGAGCAGCGAATACAGTATACTAAATTGCAAGAAGTACAAGTAAATCGCTTTCACCTGGAAGGAGTGTTTGGGGCCCTGGTTGTTGTGCGAGGCACTGCTGGCTAAGTCCAAACCTTTCCTTCCCTTCTCTGTGAGTGCAATTAATGTATTAGGAAAGCAAATGGTACGTTAGACTTTAGAGTCATAGGAGGGAAAAATTCAGTTGGTTGCGCCTCCCGTTAGCGCCTTACGAGGGCGCTAATGGGGCGCAAAGCAACTAGCGCCCAGGCGCGGCGATGTTTGCGACGCTCGCAAAATAAACTAGACATTTTGCAGCGGCGCTAAACACTACCGCCACGATCTCCTGCGCCGGCAGATCGTGACGTCAGTCGAGTGCGCAACGCCCTGGTATCGCCCCGGAGCGGATATTGAGTGGCGCCCCCTGCCTTACTGCCTACCGCTAACAACGACAGGTTGAGGGGAGCGTTTTGCAGTCAGGAAGGAACTGGGGGAGCGCTATTTAAAGGCGACCGCTACCTGCCTTTTATTGTTGGTGACATTTTTGAACCACGCATTCTGAGAGAGAGAGAGAGACTTCTGGAGAGATTCAACGCTGTGTGAAGGAGTTTTGGGTACTGAGCAGCACTTTGCAGGTTCATATTGATTTTCCCTTCCTTGTATCGATTTAGAAGAGACTGTGGGGCTGCACTCTGAGCTCTTTCCCTGGTACTCTCCATTGTTCTTTCCAGCAGATTTGATGTGCAGGTCTCTCCAGGCCAAGATTCAAGGCTGCAATGAGCAGGATGTGGATGGAAAGCAAGATCAACCCTCCCCTTTAAGAATTGGCTGGCGCCAATGTGTGTGTGTTCCATTGCTGACTGACATCACATGAGCTTCGCCAGTGCTCTGAGTTAGCGCCTCGCTCCTCGGCCTTTGCGCCTTAAGACAGGTGTGAAGCGCCTGATTTAGCGCTCCAATCATCTCCAGGGGCGATAAAAGTCAAGTTTGCAGTCAGCGGCGATAATTGGCGCCAGGCGCTAATCTTTGCGCCCGGCTGATAATTGCGCCCCAAATGGGGCGATACTGAATTTCTCCCCCATAGAGTCATAGAGTTATACAGCACAGAAAGAGGCCCTTCGGCCCATCATTTCCACGTCGGCCATCAAGCCCTGTCTATTCTAATCCCATTTTCCAGCACTTGGTCCGTAGCCTTGTATGCTATGGCGTTTCAAGTGCTCATCTAAATGCTGCTTGAATGTTGTGAGGGTTCCTGCCTCTACCACCCTTTCAGGCAGTGAGTTCCAGAGTCCAACCACCCTCTGGGTGAAAAAGTTTTTCCTCAAATCCCCTCTAAACCTCTACTAAGGAGAAAAGTTCCTTTCTACCTACCCTATCTATGCCCCTCATAATTTTGTACACCTCAATCAGGTCCCCCCTCAGCCTTCTCTGCTCTAAGGAAAACAACCCCAGCCTGTCCAGTCTCTCTTCATAGCTGAAGCGCTCCAGCCCAGGTAACATCCTGGTGAATCTCCTCTGCACCCTCTCCAATGCAATCACATCCTTCCTATAGTGTGGTGACCAGAACTGCACACAGTATTCCAGCTGTGGCCTAACTAGCGTTTTGTACAGCTCCATCATAACCTCCCTGCTCTTATATTCTATGCCTCGGCTAATGAAGGCAAGTATCCCATATGCCTTCTTAACCACCTTATGTACCTGTCCTGCTGCCTTCAGGGATCTATGTACATTTTATTACAAAAGGATTGGAGTATAAGAGTAAAGAAGCCTTACTGCAATTATATAGGGCCCTGGTGAGACCACACCTGGAGTATTGTGTACAGTTTTGGTCTCCTTACCTAAGGAAGGATATACTTGCCACAGAGGGAGTGCAACGAAGGTTCACCAGACTGGTTCCTGGGATGGGGGGGATTGTCCTATGAGGAGAGATTGAATAGACTAGGCCTATATTCTCTAGAGTTTAGAAGAATGAGAGGTGATCTCATTGAAACGTATAAAATTCTGAAGGGGCTTGACAGGGTAGATGCAGGGAGGATGTTTCCCCCTGGCTGGGGAGTCTAGAACCAGGGGTCACAGTCTCAGAACAAGGGTTTGGCCATTTAGGACTGAGATGAGGAGAAATTTCTTTGCGAATCTTGGGAATTCTCTGCCCCCAGAGGGCTGTGGATGCTCAGTCATTGAGTATATTCAAAACTGAGATCGATAGATTTTTGGACGCTAAGATATGGGGACAGGGCAGGAAAATGGAGATAGAAGATCAGCCACGATCTTATTGAATGGTGGAGCAGGCTCGAGGGGCCGAATGGCTGACTCCGGCTCCTAATTCTTATGTTCTTATCCTATGTATTCAATCCTTCACCATTTATCTCTGTTTCTCTGGTTGCATTTGCCGATGCCCCACAGTTCGGGTAGCCTTTAGGTAGTTTCAACTTGTATCCTCTCCGATAGTTCAAGTGAGCAGTTGCGCAATGGAGAGGAGAAAGATCCCAGGTTAGGCCCGTGGACTGTGATGAGCTGTGGGAGAGGGGAGGGGAGAGGAGGGCGAGGCTAGAAATTAGCCCAAGTGCCTCTGGGGCAGAGGCGAGCGACAGATCAGTCAGGGTTCCTGCTCCTGTGTGCAGTTCTGGTCGCCACACTATAGGAGGATGTGATTGCACTGGAGAGGGTGCAGAGGAGATTCACCAGGATGTTACCTGGGCTGGAGCGCTTCAGCTATGAAGAGAGACTGGACAGGCTGGGGTTGTTTTCCTTAGAGCAGAGAAGGCTGAGGGGAGACCTGATTGAGGTGTACAAAATTATGAGGGGCATCGATATGGTCGATAGAAAGGAACTTTTCCCCTTAGTAGAGGGGCCAATAACCAGGGGGCAGGAGCAGGTAAGGGGCAGGAGGTTTAGAGGGGATTTGAGGAAAAACTTTTTCACCCAGAGGGTGGTTGGAATCTGGAACTCACTGCCTGAAAGGGTGGTAGAGGCAGGAACCCTCACAACATTCAAGAAACATTTAGATGAGCACTTGAAACGCCATAGCATACAAGGCTACGGACCAAGTGCTGGAAAATGGGATTAGAATGGACAGGGCTTGATGGCCGGTGCGGACACGATGGGCCGAAGGGCCTCTTTCTGTGCTGTATAACTCTATGACTCTATGACTGCCCAGTGGAGAGAGCGGGGGGCGGGTCTCGGGACCAGGGCAAGGACCTGAAGTAGAAGCCACTTAGACCAGCTACTGGAGGATGTCCATCACGTGAGGGACCTCCGGACCCCCAGCAAGAGCCAGCGATTGGAGGGAAGGATTAAAAAAAAAATCAGCCCTATTTAACAAACGAGTTAAAATGTTTTTTTTCCCCCTGCGTTAACTGTGAGAAGGATCCTGGAGGGCTGCCAATGGATGTTATGGCAATAATCCAGTCTCAGGGGTTCAGCTGATGATTATCCCTGAGAACCATCCACTGTTATTTATTTATAATGTTTATCCAGTAGATTCCTTATGTGTGTCCTAATAATTGTGGCGCCACGGGACAGCGCTCCCTGGTGGCTCTGCGTGTAAGGACACAGTGCGTTCGGTACTGAGCCCCACAGACCAGGGAGTTCCCAAAAAGAAAGACTTGCATTTCTACAGCGCCTCTCACCACCTCAGGACGTCCCAAAGCGCTTTACAGCCAATGAAGTACTTTTTGAAGTGCAGTCACTGTTGTAATGTGGGAAATGCGGCAGCCAATTTGCGCACAGCAGGATCCCGCAGACAGCAATGTGATAATGACCCAGATCGTCTGCGTTGGTGATGTTGGTTGAGGGATAAATACTGGCCCCAGGACACCAGATGTTTATTTCAGACACTCTTTTCGATCTCCTGTCTTTCAAATGAGACGTTAAGCCGAGGCCCCGTCTGCCCTCTCAGGTGGACGTAAAAGAGCCCTGGGGAGCCACTATTTCGAAGAAAAGCCATTGTTTTCGGTGCCAGCCAGGAACTCCATTCCCTAGCCACCGACTCCATCCCTCTCCTTGGCCGCTGTCTGAGGCTGAACCAGACTGTTTGCAACCTTGGCCCTCTATTTGACCCTGAGCTGAGCTTCCGACCCCATATCCTCTCATCACTAAGACCACCTGACATAAGAAAACTACTAGGCACTTGGTCTAAGCGTTAAACAAAGCTTTAATCAACTGTTTTACAACATGGAGATCTAGTTGTGTCCTTCACTAGTTCCTGTTGAGGAATGTTCTAAGCAAGCTGGGCTCATGCCCGAGTATTTATACTCTCCCTGGACAGCGCCACCAGCAGGCCGCCCAGTATTACTTCATACATGAATGACAAGATTCATGTCACCGCCCACTTCCACCTCCATAACATCGCCCGTCTCCGCCCCTGCCTCAGCTCATCCGCTGCTGAAACCCTCATCCATTACTGTGTTACCTCTAGACTCAACTATTCCAACGCTCTCATGGCCGGACTCAAATCTTCCACCCTCTGTAAACTTGAGCTCATCCAAAACTCTGCTGCCCCCGTGTCCTAACTCGCACCGAGTCCCGTTCACCCATCGCCCCCTGTGCTCGCTGACCTACATTGGCTCCCGGTCCAGCAACACCTCGGACTTAAAATTCTCATCCTTGTTTTCAAATCCCTCCATGGCCTCGCCCCCTCCCTATCTCTGTAACCTCCTCCAGCCCCACAACCACACCAACCACGAGATATCTGCACTTCTCCAGTTCTGGCCTCTTGAGCATCCCTGATTTCTATCGCCCCACCATTGGTGGCCGTGCCTTCTGTTGCCTGGGCCCGAAGCTCTGGAATTCCCTCCCTAAACCTCTCCGCCTCGCTACCTCTCTCTCCTCCTTTAAGGCGCTCCTCAAAACCTTACCTCTTTGACCAAGCACCTGTCCTAATATCTCCTTATGTGGCTCGGTGTCAAATTTTGTTTGATAATCGCTCCTGTGAAGCGCCTGGGACGTTTTACTACGGTAAAGGCGCTAGATAAATGCAAGTTGTTATTGTTGCTTCTTCAGTCTCTCACACCAACAGGTTCATAGACTAAAGGGGAGGGATAGAGTCACGATAGGTAGAAGTGTAGTCACTGTTGTAATATAGGAAACGCAGCTGCCAATTTTTCGCACAGCAAGCTCCCACTAAAAGCAATGTGACAATGACCAGATAATTTTTAGCGATGTTGGTTGAGGGATAAATATTGGGAGAGCTCCCCTGCTCTTTGCCACGGGATCTTTTATCGTCCCCATGAGAGGGCAGACGGGGCCTCAATTTACAGTCTCATCCGAAAGATGGCACCTCCGACAGTGCGGCACTCACTGGGCGCTGCACTGGGAACGTCAGCCTAGAGTTTTGTGGTGTCTTGAACCCACAACCTTCCTGACTGAGAGGCAGAGGGGGGGGGGTGCTGCCCACTGAGCCACGGCTGCCACGCCCTCGAGGTCTCCTCTCCTTCACCTTCCCACTCCCCCCTTCGAACCGCCCTCTGCCTCTCGCGCTTTCCCCCAGCTGTGACCTTGACAGCAGACAACAGGAACGACTCGCGATTCATTGTGCTTAATTTACCGTACAGGTTTCAGCCGGTGCGAGGAGCCTAATCACGATGGTGCAAGCTCACTGATGATGGAGCTAATGGAAATGTAATTGAAGCAGGGGCCTTTATTACCCAGCTATCTCCAACAACTGAGCAGCATTGTCCAAGTGATGGATCGAACAAGGCTGAGTGACTCCATTCTGCAGCCTAGCCGCATTTTACTGTCCCATTGCCCAGCAACAAGAGATAATGCTGTCCCTGTGAGCCCATCACCCTTCTTGGCATTCACCGCACTAAAATCCGTCTGCGGATCCAGAAATTGTCTCTCTTCCTCAGGTAGGCGACACGGTGCGACAGGACTGTCCAGACACATCTCATGTCTGGCTTCGTAGAGCCCAGATTGATGGCTCCTCCCAGGGAGGTGGCTTTATGCTGAAGGAGGCAGCCTTGTAGCTGGTACACACTGCAGCCAGGGGGCGCCGGTGGTGGAGGGAGTGAATGTTTAAGGTGGTGGATGGGGTGCCAATCAAGCGGGCTTGCTTTGTCCTGGATGGTGACGAGCTTCTTGAGTGTTGTTGGAGCTGCACTCATCCAGGCATGGGAGACACACGTTTCCACGCCAGCTGCCATCAGGAATTCCGCTTAAACTAAAAGTGCGGCGTTGCATTCCCTCCCTTCCCAATGGGAATCGTGGATCAGAAAGGTTGAAAGGTTGGAACAAGCTCGGGATAAAATAGGGAAGGTCGGCAAATGGAGGCAGCGAGTTCCGCTTCCCCGACACCTTCTTCTTGACAAGGTCAAAGCAATGGCCCAGTGTCGGGCGTTCTGGGTCTTAATCGCTCTCGACCTGCCTCAGTCTAGATCTCACTTTGACACAGGACTGTCTGAACAAGGTCTTAGAGCTGCTTCCTGAGAGGTCACGAGGTCATGGAGTGCAGGAAGTGGACACCTCGGGTGTGGCTGAGGGTGGGTGATACAGTCTCAGAGTAAGTGGCAGCTTAGTGCTGTGGGTACCCAAAGGAGAGCCATAGCTAGCCACTAGGGGAAAGTGTGTCCGTTCCCCGCCCTTATCATCCCTCCGTCTTGATGTCCGTCCATTCAGGGAATGAGCACCGAAGGTTCAGGCTTCATGGGGCTCGTCCCAGACGGCATAACTCTGTTGCGTGCATCACGTGGGAGTCACGTGTACAGGGAACATACATTGTTTGTATTTGGGATACACTCCATCTATACAGCGACCTCCGCATGGTTAAAGGGCGTCACCCGTGGCTCAGTGGGTAGCGCTCTCACCACTGATATCAGAAAGAGTTCTGGGTTCAAGTCCCCACTCCAGAGACTTGAGCACAAAATCCAGGCTGACGCTCCCAGTGCAGTACTGAGGGAGCGCCGCACTGTCAGGAGGGGCCGTCTTTCGGATGAGACATTAAACCGAGGCCCCGTCTACTCTCTCAGGTGGACGTAGAAGATCCCACGGCCACTATTTCAAAGAAGAGCAGGGGGAGTTCACCCCCGGTGTCCTGGGGCCAATATTGACCCCTCAACCAACATCACTAAAGAACAGATGATCCGGTCATTATCGCACCGCTGTTTGTGGGAGCTTGCTGTGCGCAAATTGTGTTTCCCACGTTACAACAGTGACTGCACTTCAAAAAAAGTACTTCATTGGCTGTAAAGCGCTTTGGGACGTCCTGAGGTCGTGAAAGGCGCTACAGCAATGCAAGTTCTTTCCTTCTTCACGAGCGAGCAGCCCTTTGCCGTTATATCTGAATACCCAAAGCTGTGCTGCGACATCACCGCCGCGATGTAACGGCGCTCGCCCCATCTGAATTTCTTCCTCTGCCTCGCCTCAAAAAACGAGAGGCTGCCCCTTTAAACAAATGAAGCCGGGCTCGTCCATCTCCAACACAGCTTCTTCACTTGCAGATCCCAGCTCCTTTACTGCAGTGCGCTGATGACACAACCTGTTATAACGGCGTGCATGGACAGGAACTGACAACCGGTCGCACACGAGACGTACAGCAGCAGAGGTGAGCGAATTGTCAGCTGAATATATCGGACTGAATGGCTTTCTCTCCGCAGTTCCTACATTCCTGTTTTGCCAGGCGTTTACTGCACCTATTCTCTTTAATGCGGAGATGCCGGTGTTGGACTGGGGTGGACAAAAATGAGAAGTCGCACAACACCAGGTTATAGTCCAACAGTTTTATTTGAAATTACGAGCTTTCGGAGCGGCTGCTCCTTCGTCAGGTAAAGTGTAACTTTACCTGACGAAGGAGCAGCAGCTCCGAAAGCTCGTAATTTCAAATAAAACTGTTGGACTATAACCTGGTGTTGTGCGACTTCTCATTATTCTCTTTAAAGAATATCTTAATCCACATCGCAAATCCGCCCCCCCCCCCCCCCCCCCAACCCGCCCCACCCCAGGAGAGTTGCAGGCCAATTCTCCCGACCGCTCTGCTCGAAACTTGGCAAAGGAGTGCTGACCAAATCACTCATTGACAGGAGTCTGTGTATCCAGAACAGACGGCCTAGGGCGCTCCTGGATAGATTGGAGAGGAGAGATCTGCGATATCCCATCTCCGGTTGTTGGAAGTATGTTTTTTTTCAAAGGAGGACGGAATTTGAACTCTCTGAGCCCCGTGAATTAATCACGGATTAGTGTCAGCCAGTGGCCAGCGCTCTCTCTCGCCTCTGAAGTCAGAAAGGTCGTGGGTTCGAGCCCCACTTCAGAGACTTGAGCACAAAAATCCAGGCCGACGCTCCCAGTGTCAGTGCTGAGGGAGTGCCGCACTGTTGGAGGTGCCGTCTTTCGGATGAGACGTTAAACTGAGGCCCCGTCTGCTCTCTCTGGTGGACGTAAAAGATCCCACGGCCACTATTTCGAAGAAGAGCAGGGGAGTTCTCCTGAATGAAAGTTAGACGTGCATTTATATAGCCCCTTTTGTGACCCCTTTACAGCCAATGAAGTACTTTTGAAGGGCTGGCTGGGGGGGGTCTAGAACCAGGGGTCACAGTCTCAGGATACGGGGTAGCACATTTAGGACTGAGATGAGGAGAAATTTCTTCACTCAGAGGGTGGTGAACCTGTGGAATTCTCTACCACAGAAGGCTGTGGAGGCCAAGTCACTGAATATATTTAAGAAGGAGATAGATAGATTTCTAGACATACAAGGCATCAAGGGGTATGGGGAGAGAGCGGGAATACGGTATTGAGATAGAGGATCAGCCACGATCATATTGAATGGCGGAGCAGGCTCGAAGGGCCGAATGGCCTACTCCTGCTCCTATTTTTCTATGTTTCTGTGTTTCTATGAGAGAGAGGTTAAAGGAGGACCGGAGAGCAGTGAAATCAGAGGAGAGAGGGCAAGGTGAGTTGAGATGCAGGTTGAAACCACGGAGGGTGAGGAGTCCCCTTTAAGAATCAAGCCAGTTGAAAATTGTTATGTTTAAACGAGTATTGCCTGCTCAGAGAAAATAAATGTTTGGACAATCTTATCTCTTCCCTTCACAAAGGAGCAGATACACTCACCGAAACAGGATTGAAACACATTTTACCCTGACACAGCCCGGGTGACAGAATCCCTCACTTCTCTCCCCAAAACAATCAAACACATTTTCTCCTGAAGACAGAGGCTCTTTCTAGATTTTTTCAAAGACATTTTTTTCAGCTTCTCGAGAAATAGAATTCTAAAGAAGAGAGGTTATCTTAAATTCGTATCGAACCATGGTTAGACCACACTTGGAGAACTGTGCTCAGTTCCGATCTCCATATTACTAAAAAGGTTACAGAAGCTCTGGAGAAAATGCAAAAAAAAAGATTCACAAAAAAGAACTGAGAGATTATAACTATGGGGACAGGCTGAACAGCCTGGGGCTCATTTCTCTAGGAAATCTAGGCTGACACTCCAGCGCGGTATTGAGGGAGTGCTGCACTGTCGGAGGTGCCGTCTTTCGGATGAAACGTTAAACCGAGGCCACGTCTGCTCTCTCAGCTGGACGTAAAAGATCCCACGGCCACTATTTCGAAGAAGAGCAGGGGGGAGTTCTCCCCGGTGTCCTGGGCCAATATTTATCCCTCAATCAACATCACTGAAAAAACAGATTATCTGGTCATTATCACCTTGCTGCTTGTGGGAGCTTGCTGTGCGCAAATTGGCTGCTGCGTTTCCCACATTACAACAGTGACACCACTTCAAAAAAGTATTTCATTGGCTGTAAAGCGCTTTGGGACGTCCGGCGGCGTGATATAAATGCGAGTCTTTGGGGGAGAAGTTCATTATAGCCCCGTATGGGGCGCTAACTTTTAAAAGTTGAGAAAATTAGCGGCAGGCGCTAATGTCTTTCAACTTTTAAAACATTCGGTGTTTGCGCCCCAGGAAGGGAGCGGAGCGCTAAATCAAGCAACAGGCAGCAGGCGGGGCGGTAGGTGAGCAGCACTGCCGCCTTGGAAGGCTCCTTCCCTCCCTTAAAGGGGAGGTGCCATCGCTTCAGGCTCTGCAAGAGGAAAACTTACCTGGTCCCCCACGGCAGTCGCGATCCGGCCCGATCAGCCCGATGTGCTGCAGCTGATCGAGCGCTGGGGGAAAAAAAGCAAAAAAAACCCAGAGAAGGAGCATTTCATTACTTTTTTCCCCCACCTCGGCCACCTCGCCTTTAAGTATCGCCGCCCCCCCCCCCCGCCCCCGCCGAAGCGTCCGGCCTCCCGGTGAAGGCCTCCCGCAGCTGCCGGTGTTTTCGCCCGGCCGATGCTGCAGGGGCGGAACCGAAGTTCGGAGTCCGGGGCGCTACCGGGGCGATGCGCGCGGCGATGACGCCGGCGATCTCCGGGCGAAGGAGATCGGGGCGCAACGCCATAGCGCCGCCGCAAACCTCCCGCCGAATTTAGCGGGAGGCGATATTCCCACCGCGCCCGGGCGGTAAGGCACTAACGGGAGGCGCAAAGGTACCCAATTTCTCCCCCTTTCCTTCTAGAAAAGAGAAGATTGAGAGGTGAAATGATAGAGGACTTTAAAATGATGAAGGGGTTCGATAGGGTAGACGTAGAGAAGATGTTTCCACTTGTGGGGGAGACCAGAACTAGGGGCCGTCGATATAAGACAGTCATTAATAAATCCAATAGAGAATTCAGGAGAAACTTCTTTACCCAGAGAGTGGTGAGAATGTGGAACTCGCTACCACAGGGAGTGGCTGAGGCGAATAGGCCCAAGTCCCATTCGCCCATCACCCCTGTGCTCGCTGACCTACATTGGCTCCCGGTTATAATCGCTCAACCTTTGGTGGCCGTGCCTTCTGTTGCCTGGGCCCTAAGCTCTGGAATCCCTGCCTAAACCTCTCCGCCTCGCTACCTCTCTCTCCTCCTTTAAGACGCTCCTTAAAACCTACCTCTTTGACCAAGCTTTTGGTCACCTGCCCTAATTTCTCCTTATGTGGATCGGTGTCAAATTTTTTTAATCTTAAAATACTCCTGGGACGTTTTACTACGTTAAAGGCGCTATATAAACGTTAACAAGTTGTTGTTGTTGTTGTTGAATAGCACAGATACATTTCAGGGAAGCGAGATAAGCTCATGAGGGAGAAAGGAATAGAGGGATAGGCTGATGGGGTGAGATGAAGTAGGGGTGGGAGGAGGCTGGTGTGGTGCATAAACACCGGCATGGACCAGTTGGGCCCGAATGACCTGTCTCTGTGCTGTACATTCTCTGTAACTCTCAATGTACAGGGCCTTGGTGAGACCACACCTTGAGTACTGTGTGCAGTTTTGGTCGCCTTATCTGAGGAAGGATGTTCTTGCCATGGAAGGAGTTCAGCGAAGATTTACAAGGCTGATACCTGGGATGGCAGGAATGACATATGAGGAGAGATTGGGGTCGATTGGGCTTATACTCGCTGGAGTATAGAAGAATGAGAGGGGATCTCATCGAAACATATAAAATTCTGACAGGTCTGGACAAACTAGATGCAGGAAGAATGTTCCCGATGGTCGGAGAGTCCAGAACCAGGGGTCATAATCTAAGGATAAGGGGTAAGCCATTTAGGACTGAGATGAGGAGGAATTTCTTCACCCAGAGAGTGGTGAACCTGTGGAATTCTCTACCACAGAAGGTAGTTGAGGCCAAGTCATTAAATATATTCAAGAATGAGTTAGATATATTTCTTAAAGCTAAAGGTATCAAGGGATATGGAGAGAAGGCAGGTACAGGGTACTGAATTTGGATGATCAGCCATGATCTCATCGAATGGCGGAGCAGGCTCGAGGGGCCGAATGGCCTACTCCTGCTCCTATCTTCTATGAATCTATGAATGTGAGGGATAGAGTAGGGCATCTTGGAAAAACACACGTGTCCGCCTGTATCCCAACATTAACCAATAGCTGCCGAGCGAGTGAAGTTCGACACGTTGACGGGGGCTGCGCGGAGAGCCGCAAGCAGAGTGCGAGGTGCAGCACGCGCTGCATGTGGTATAACTTGGGTTTTGCCGGCCTCCGTTTGCTCAGCGCTATCAGACCAGTCGCACAGTTGAACGCTCTGTTACCCGGCCTTCGGGAATCTTCGGGAATCTGGTTACTTTGGTGTTGGCATCAGATTCGAGTTCTGTGCATCTGGTGCTGGGGGCACAGAAGAGAGACTTGCATTTCTATAGCACCTTTCACAACCTCAGGACGTCCCAAAGCGCTTCACAGCCAATGAAGTACTATTGAAGTGCAGTCACCGTTGTAATATGGGAAACGTGGCAGCCAATTTGCGCACAGCAAGCTCCCACAAACAGCAATGTGATAATGACCGGATAATCTGTCTTAGTGATGTTGATTGAGGGATAAATATTGGCCCAGGACACCGGGTAGAACTCCCTGCTCTTCTTCGAATAGTGGGATCTTTTACGTCCACCTGAGAGGGCAGACGAGGTCTTGGCTAAACGTCTCATCTGAAAGACAGTGTGGCGCTCTCTCAACACTGCCCTGAAGTGTCAGCCTGGATTTTTGTGCTCAAGTCTCTGGAGTGGGGCTCGGACCCACAACCTTCTGACTCCGAGGCAAGAGTGCTACTCTCGTTAACTGGTAGCTGAACTGCAGCCCGCGACCCACTCCAGGAGGTTGGCCTCATGGACTTTAATGTGGTCAGGAGTCAGATCCCAGGCCCCCGCGCCCTCCTGAATTTTATTACGGTTGAAATACGTTCACCTCTATGTAAAATCAGCTGTAGGACCGTTCCACTACTCTCATCTACTGTGTTCATCGCTCCACCATTGGCGGCCGTACCTTCAGCTGCCTGGGCCCTAAGCTCTAGAATTCACTCCCTCAACCTCTCTATCCCATTCACCCATCACCCGCTGTGCTCGCCAACCTACATTGGTTCCTGGTCTGGCAACGCCTCAAATTCAAAATTCTCATCCTTGTTTTCAAATCCCTCCATGGCCTCGCCCCTCCCTATCTCTGTAACCTCCTCCAGATCCACAACCCTCCCGATTTTCTCTGCGCTCCTCCAATTCTGACCTCTTGAGCAAACCCGATTTTAATCGCTCCACCATTGGCGGCCGTGCCTTCAGCTGCCCTGGGCCCCTAAGCTCTGGAATTCCCTCCCTAAACCTCTCCGCCTCTCCCTCTCCTCCTTTAAGACGCTCCTTAAAACCGACCTCTTTGACCAAGTCCCTAACAGCACTGCGGGAGCACCTTCACCACACGGGACTGCAGCGGTCCAAGAAGGCGGCTCACCACCACCTTCTCAAGGGCGATTAGGGATGGGCAATAAATGCTGGCCTTGCCAGCGACGCCCACATCCCATAAATGAATAAAAATAAAAACTTTTGGTCACCTGTCCTAATAACTCCTTTTCTGGCTCGGTGTCAAATTTTGTTTGATAATCGCTCCTGTGAAGCACCCTGGGACATTTTACTAGTTAATGGCGCTATATAAATACAAGCTGTTATTGTCTGCAATAAGCGCTTAAAGATCCCACGGCCACTATTTCGAAGAAGAGCAGGGGGGGGGGAGTTCTCCCCGGTGTCCTGGGGCCGATATTTATTCCTCACCCAATATCACTAAAAGCAGATTATCCGGTCATTATCACGTTGCTGTTTGTGGGAGCTTGCTGTGCGCAAATTGGCTGCCGCGTTTCCTACATTACGACAGTGACTCCACTTCAATAAGTACTTCATTGGCTGTAAAGCGCTTTGGGACGTCCGGTGGTCGTGAAAAGCGCGACAGAAATGCAAGTCTTTTTATCCTGCGAGTGATTGACTTGCTCCTGGGTTTAATGCACAAACAGTTGTTCTTTGCGTACAGCTATAAATATGGTTTTAATTGTACGCATGTCTCAGATAAGCCGATGCTGACACCTGTTAGCCGGTGGGTGTTTACTCCTTGAGGGTGTTCCATTTAAACGCTGGTCCTGTTGACACATTACACACGGGCTGTACCCCACGTGATCCACCACTGGCAGCGGCCGAGCTAAGCCGCAAACACTACCTGCTGCACATCAAGTCCTGGGAGCCGGAGCCGTCACTGGAGGCGGCGAGGAGACGGGGACAACGCTCCCCCGTGACCGCAGCGTGAGACGACCCGCGGCAAAATGCACTGAGACCCCCTTCGCCTCTGCCCTCGGCACCACCCCCCCACCACCACTCTTCAGCCCGCCCCCTCCAGTAAAGCAGGTACGTCTCATTTCAGTCATTTGAACTAACTGATGCCATTTTTAAAGTTTCTGTCGTCCGTTCGCAGTCGTCTGGCCGTCACCTCCGTGTCGGAAGCAGAGATGTATTTAGACACTGTGAGTGCCTGCGGTTGAGAAAGCTAGCCATGGTTTCAGTTCCTTAAGTATTTCTCTCTGAGGGGCGGGGAGAGCGCTTGGCTTGTTTTGTACGCCCTGCGCTCAGACTATGTGTGACGAGCACATCACTCCCGCACCCCACACCCCCCTCCCATTTGTCTGTCTCTCTCTCACCCTCACACTATCTCAGACCGTACGCAAGCCCCACCAACTGGACAACTTGTGCATTTTAAAGGAACTCAATCTTCTGAGAACAGTATCTGGCTCAATGCCTTCGGTCTAGTGGCGGTGTCAACGAGTTGTGTGTCACCTGCTCCCCGAGTCTCCCCCACCTCCCCGGAAAGCGTTGAACTTGTGCTGGGGTTCCACAGGCTTTGGCTGCCCTCCAGTCCCTCATCCGAATGCTCATTCCTCATTTGGAGTTTAGACAGTGTCAGCCGGCTATTCCCCCATGCAAGGCATCATGGTTGAGCCCAATCTTGTCCCTCACTTGACAGCCACACATAGCCTTTCCATCAGAAATCAGTGGGTAACGTTCGGAGGGAAGGAAGGAAGGGAGGAAGGAATGGAGGGAGGAAGGAATGGAGGGAGGGAGGGAGGAAGTGAGGAAGGAAAGAAAGAAAGAAGGAAAGAAG